>CALNHX010012823.1:0-22156 GCA_940337035.1 Agriotes lineatus
GGGAAGCAGTTGGATGGAGGTTAAAAAACCAGCCCTGAAGAGAAACATAGAAGAATGGGTCAACACTGTCGACACTGTTAAACGGTACAATTGCATTAAGTAGGTTAAAATGTTCGGGGCGCAGTATTGCATTTATGATATAGGTAAAACCCAGTCGTCTAGCAAATAAAAAATAAACAAATAAGTAACCTTTGCTGTGCTATTTTAAGTGTTTGCTTTATCAGCTTTGTTATCATAGACACCATCACCTAACAACCTTTATATTATAGAGAGGACATCAACAAGGATGGTGAGCATTATTAGAAAATTTATTCGGACGTCTTGTCATCTAATCTAAAATTTACTACAAGAGATGCGAGGCGAATGTTTAGTATCAAGGATAATGTTACAGACACCAAATAAAATAAAACAAATGAAACTTCCACTTTAGTAGCTGAGGTTCGACCTCAAAACGTTAACTCGAAAACGGTAATTTCTCATTATGCACAGAATCAACAACTGATAATCACTGATTACATGTTGCTTTTGAAAGGGAAATTACATACCCGCGAACAGAGTTAATAAGCATTTGCAGAATTCATCCGAGCCAAATGTATACAATTCGGTTATTATTACTCGATTATAATGATTTGTAAATATAGTAATAAAGTTGTTACGGTAGCGTTTAACCGTCTCAGCGATCGTGATTGATATTAAAATGTTACTATAGCAATAGCAATTACGGTTTGCTTAATAATATCGTAGGCAGGGGCTTCGTTTCGAATTTATAATAATCAGAGTTTATAAATCGATAATTTCGCTGGGCTAGTAATTGGATGCATAGAGTGACATCAAGGCCTCGCGTCTGAATGGAATTCGCGATATTGCATAAGCAATTTTCAAGAATGACGATAAATTTTGGGGAGCGCTGAAAGTGAGAGGTTCAGGATTTACTTTAATTCGCAAACGTCCTCAACGACGTTTGACATTTAACACCTATAACTCCTCGCTGTTTTATTATTTGTTGTGGTGTATCCAAAACAGAGCCGGATTTAAGAATTTTGGCGCCCCCTTTTCCAAGTTCCGGCATTAAGTTCACTTACGGACTAGTTCCGTAACTATTACAGTTAGATTGAAACCAGTGGCTATTTCTAACAGTTTTAATTTTACAGTCGATATAGTTTTTTCAGTTGAAAAAGCTATATATAGTATTCATAAGAATCAGGGACTAAGCGATGACAATACATACTGTTTACATTAATTTTCTTAAGTGAAAGTGATTGGTGGCTGTGACTCCATTGATTAGTTTAATGTTTTATCTCTTCCAGTTAAGTCCAGATAAAATTTAAGTAATTGTAGTATAACTATAGTTAAAAAGAGATGAACTCATGGTTTTCGTTTTCCTTTTTTCATCAAACCTTTTTTTTACGAACTCCCCCCTAGATCCGGTACTGCCCAAAAAGATATTATTCAGCAGCGTGTCTGAGCTCCATTAAAAGCAAAAAATGCGGCCCGGCCTTCCGTAAATTCCCAGCAAAATTAAATCCGCGAGTCGCAGATTCCCAAGCCTTCTCAGTTTTTCGTATCGCGTGTTTCTGCTAATTGACAGGGTGGTGAGTGATGGACCAACCGCCCGCGATTGTTAGCCCACTCGGAGACCTTATACAACATGCATGTCACTAGCACACAATGGGTGGATGGGCCGAAATCATAAAAAATGCCATACCAACCTTCCTGCCCGCCCTGTTATTATGGAGATTCATCAGGCTGCGTTCGTCCCCTTCCAGTTCTCGGGCGTCCAGAAATTTTCGGGCGAACCGAGTGCCGAAGACGATGTCCACACTGCATCCTCCCCATTTCCACCCCGAGGGGGCGGCGTCGCGGGGCTTCGGCCCGGGGGCGCACCCGCACGCCGAAATGTTACCTCGGGCGCACGCCGCTGTCACCGCGTACGAGACGCCCGCGCTTGAGATGGCGTACGTGAAGGCTGCTTCTCGTGAGCCTGGAACAAACAATTTCAATGGTTTTACAAGTTAAGGGCAGATTATAAGATAACATAAATGGCTTTATGTTGATCTTTGACGGATATCTTGAGAACTAGTTAAACAGTTTTACTAGAGGATATTGATAACTAGGTGGTTTCCCTACTATAGAACGAATAGCCGTATTTGAGAATAACTTCTCTATTCAACATAATCACCTCGCAGCTCTATCATTTAGTACATTTTTGCCCAGTAATACTCAGCCCTTACTCGATAACTCAACCTTTTACAGCAGCTATAATTTCGTCATTTGAGGAAATGTAGAAACCATTCAGATATTTGTTAGGATGAGGCAATAATCAGACGGGGTTATATTCAACGAATACGATAGGTAACTTATTGCATTGAAGCCAATGAGAGGGATAATAGCTACGTAGAACGTATAACGTTGAGAAAAAAACAAACTAAAGCAATATCAAAAATAAAGTTAATGAACCTAGATGTTGTAGTACTAACAGAAACTAAAACAGAGAAACAGGGGAATAAACGATTGAACACTACGGTCATATTTGAACCAAAGTGCATAAAAGAGAAAAAAGCGGAGTGTCTTTCAGGCTGTAGAGTCGGAGTCGGAGTCGGAAATGAGAGTCGGGAGTTGGGAGTCAGAGTCGGGGAGTCGGAACAGAACCTGGAATAATTGATAAAAAACAGATACTAGACGAAAATGGATACATCTAAGACAAATGGTAAAGTTAAGAGTAAAATGAAAAGAAACACGCAAACTGGGAGAGATTGCTTATAATAGATCAACTCAAGCACAGAAAGCGATAAAAAATTAAGGAAATCATCTCAAGGAAAAGGATATGCTAGAAGGAAGCACACTAGAATATATACAAACAGACGAAAATGTGTAGAAACATAAATATAACAACAGATATCGAAACAGAGGATGTACAAACGCAATGAGAACAGCAAAGAATAGGAAAGTACCAGGTAACATACGAATTGAATGACTAAGATATATAGAAAAGAAAAACTTTTAAACTTTCTAAATACGATCTTGAATAAATTAGAACTAGTTAAAGAATTACCGAACGAATGGATAAATCCTTCTTTTGGGCCACATATAGGGAAGGTAATACCAACAAAACTAGCCAGAATTACAAAGGGATAAGTGTCACACCAATATTGCACCATAATCGTAGAAAGGAAAATACGAAAAACATGGAGTAATTAAGGAAAAAGCAAAGTCAGTTTTTATGACGTACGTATATCATTCTTAGATAACATTTTCTTGTTAGACAAACAATAGAAAAAATGGAGACACATGGTGATGGTGTTCCTACAATTAAACTGAAAAGCGACACCAAAGAACACATAAAAGTTGGCAATAAAACAACAGGAGAAATAGACTTTACAAGAGAACTGAAGCGAGGTTGTATCCTTGTATCTTATCACCACTTCTCTTTAGTATAATTATATAGTGAGTAAGAGATGAGGCACTAGATTCTCGCTATATGCATGCTCAGGTGGTAGTTGCTTACGATGAAGAAGATATAACATGACAAGGAAGCTCGCTGAGTAGTATAGAAAATCGGGCTTACGATATACTGTTGTAATAAAACACCTATAGTATGTATATTGTGCAGCAAGAAAAACTACAGATTTAACAGTAGAACAGAAACTAATTAAAAACTGGAAATACTCTTAAGTATCGAAAAACAATTTTAGATTTCATGGGCATTTGTAATAGAAACATCGACAACATACTAGCATTAGGACGAAACTCAACATGAAGACGACATGGTGTCATGAAACACTACCATAACTCAAGGTAACAACAATATTAGTTATGCAGCCGAAATGTAGCCGATAAAAATTAAAACTAGGGATCGAATTCGAGCTGTAAAAATTGATTATATATGCGAAGATTTAAACCTACCCGCAAAGGACCATATCAAAAATTACAAAGAGATTGCGAAGGATGTGAATTATAACAATGCCCTAGAAAATAGAGTGCTTCATTGGTCACTCCATGTACAAAAAGTGGGAGTAACTCCATGGCCGAAAAAAGTGCTAGATTGGACACAGAGAGCAAAGAGAAAAATCAGCAGATCGGCAATGGTATGGAGTAATTACATCAATAAGAAAGAAAACTGCAAACTCCTGAGGGGAAGGGCGTGAAAGAAGAAAAAAAGAACAAGTAACACTTGGTCAGTACCTCAAAGAGACAGATGCAAGGCCTTGGCTGCCGAATTTTCGATTTGAAACTTCTTTTGAGAACCACCATTGACTGTTGTTTGGTTACTTGATTTCATCATGGTGGAGAATCTAGGTTACATCTATGGTTACAATCCTATTCAAGAGGTCATCATTTATTTGCGCAGAAGCTTTTATTTCTAAAATACCATCAATAATGTGGAAAACTCGCTCGTAGGAGGTATTAGGTATTTAAATGAAAATTCCATGATCTTTGAGAATCAAATTGTGCATTGGAGTTGTCACTGAAACGAGTCTTCCGGAACCTGTGTTCATCTTGGACCTCTGATCTTCCTCTCTGAAAGGTCCGATCCCAGTTTTTTATAATAACATACGATGGTCACTAATCCTTCAATGTATTCAACAAGGTCTTAGAAAAGGTCCTTATCAGATAATTCTTTTAAAAATAGATACTTAAACTCAGATCAAAATTCAGTTTTCTCAAATTGAAAATTTTGATTGGACTTATCTAAAATATTCTGAAAACGCAAATGGTTTTAATTTTTTTACTGAAGTTTTATAGAATTATTCGTTAAACAGTATAGATGTGTCTAAGATAACAATTATTATGTTGGGGGTAACTAGAATTTACCTATATCTTCTGGCATGTGTTTAAATTACTGCATAGCATTGAAACTATTCTTTATTGGATCATGCACACCATTGCAAGTATGTGCCCGTAAGTAATAATTCGTTTTTCATTTACATAAATTGTTTTCGAAAAAATGGGTCCTTACCGATAGAGAAACAGATTTGTTGTTTAAAGTAACTCCACAATTAATTGTTTATATGTGTCAGTAATAGCTAATAGAAAAATAAAATTTGCATTTTCAAAACAACTATGACCATAAAAATCTAGAAAGTTGAGGTTGGACTAACTATCACCAAGACTATGCAACTGCACCTGTTCTACCTATCTAGTTATCGGAATAAATATTATCACATTGTCAGTAAAAAGCACGAACAGGTCGAGAGCTCCGTCGTGCAAGAACCAGATCTTACCTACTGTTGCCAAATGTACTATTGCTACAAAAAAAATCAAACATAGTAGGACGTAGTTATTGTAGCCGTGTCAATCTGAATTTGTAATTGACAACCCAGATGTGAAGAAATTTATAATTATTTCAAAACATCACTGCCATATCTAGAGCAGGTTTAATCTCAAAAGCATAATCTTCATCAGCGGTGCAACGAAAATATCCTTTCGTTTTGGTAAAGTTGATGTCAGAGGGGGTGGTCTGTAAATGTTTGGAGCGGATTAATAACTACTACTAATAATGCAATTAGTATTTTTGACTAATCGTTACCTGTAACACTATAAGGTGTTGCATTAATTACGAGATAACATCTGTTGTACCTTGTACCAACAAAATGGTTCAACAGTACATTTTAGCATAGAAGTAAGACATTTTAAAATAACAAGTTCTCTGGCCGTTGTATTGAAAGAATTAATCAATTGTATAGCCACCTTGATCACCTGACCTCCCGTCATTATATTTGTTTTTCTATGTAGATATTAAGAATATATTTATGCAGAACCAATAATAATTAATGATCGTAAAAATCCATTGTACATACTTTTTATCGACTGCGAGGTCGACGTATTTGAGGAACCTTTGTAACTTACGTTTTAAAATAGCTTTGATTATTTTTTCCAATAAAGTAGTAGTTTTATTCATTATTTGACTATTAACTAAGTAATGAAGGCTCATTGGACATTTTATTTTTCTATGATTCCAATGTGGTTTTACGTCAAAACGAAATCGATTCTCAAAAGTACGTATTATGTATCCAATTTAGAGCATGTTTATGAATAATTATAATTATTATTAAAGCTCAATGATGTACAGTTCTCTGAAAATACAAAATTTAAAGCAGTAGAAATACGCAGTTATAATTATTTGGACTTAGCCTAACTGAACCTCTGTTTTACAACTTATATTTATTTATAAATGATTTCTTGCATAAAACGTTATGATTTGTCATTAAACATGACGCGAATAGCTAATACAGTAAATATGCATTTACAAAAATTATTGGCTGCAATGTTGCTATCTTTAGCACAAGCGACAATAAAACAAAGTTTTTTCATGTTACATTAATTAAATACCTTAGTCTGTCAATATTTTGTACCTTTTAGATGGAACATATCGTAATGGAACAATAAATACCGAGAAATAAATACCTGAAATCAAAGATCATAGCATAAATACATGTGCCCTCGCAGAAAAACAAAAAGACTAAGGAGAACCCAAGTTCCAGAACGAAAAAGTCGAACGAACCATCCATACTCGAAAATACTTTTTTGCACTCATGATTTCAAAATTCATATTTCCGGTCATTCCCGATGCGCCGAAAATGACTTTTCCCGCACCGGGGTGTTTTTTACTTTCCCACAAAAACTATGGCAATTGTGTGTTCCAGGGGCGCTGTAAACGTCAACAAAAGCTAACAGGTGCTAGGATACGTATAAAAATTTAGTAATTTGTGCTGCCAACTCAGTAAAGTTGTAAAACACTAAATAATATTTTTTTAACTTTTTCAAATATTTTGAGTTATTCGTTACAAAAAACATTGTACCTACCTCTTTCGGGAAGAATTTTCCCGAATTCGCACTACATGCAGCACTCCCTTCGGTCGTGCTGCAAACAAAGTGCTCATTCGGGAAAATTAACTTCCCGAACTTGTTAGGTAAATAACTAAAATGATAGACTAAAACGAGTATCGCGCTCGGGTTCGACAGGGAGAACTTACATATTGTAACCTGCCTGATACTAGCAAGCCAGACACCGAAGCCAACGAATTCTACGTTTTACTACAAGAAGAAATAGATCAACTACCACGCTCAGTGAAGACCATGATATTGGACGACTTTAATGCACAAATAGAGAATGACATGGTTCCGGGAGTAAAACAGAGACACAAAGAAGATATGTGTAACGAAAACCACGCATTCGCTATGAATAAATTATAACAAGAAACGGTGTTAATGCATGAATAAAATAAATAAAACGAGAGCAATGGAGGAAATTCAATAAGGGTATGGAGCACGATTTCTACTTTGGTCAAGTGAAAATGTGGAAGTTTTTAATATTAATGAAAAAGTGCAAAAATAAGTACAAAAAGTATAAAAGTCTGTACAATAGTGGAGAACTTATGCAATCACTTGACCAAAACTGGCCAAGGGAAGAAGAAACAATAGCTGAAAAAATAACAACCGCGCAAACAGAACAATAAAAAAAGAAAAGCCAAAATATTCAACGATCTAATCTATCATTGTCACAAAATTTACTTAATATCTGTAGACAGATTATCAAGAGATAACAATAAAAAAGCAGCTACTAAAGTATAGTGGATAACAAGTAACTAAGCAACTGACATTTTTTTAGTATGATACCGGAACATGAAGAAATACCCAGTGAATGGAAGAAAAACATAACAGTCCCCATCTTAAAAAGGGTAATAAGAAATGTTGTGAAAGCAAAAAATGAATGTACAATCATCGGTTTTTGTTTGAAGCCCAGGTAACTATTCTTACTATTTGAACTTTAACGTAATTTTTCCAATTTTTTCTAATGTAGTAACCTATTCAAAATTGTAAACCGTTGAAAACAGATTAAAACTTAGTACTGCCTAAATGAGTGAAAAAATATATAGGTTGCCATTTAAAAATAAGTGATGTCGTGATAACATTTAAAACAAGTAATAAAAATATCAAAATTAGTTTAACCTATGCGATGCGTTTCTGATAACGGACATTAACGGAGTTATCGAATTTATGCGTTACTTAATCTCTACACTAATAGAACTTGTATTAGTCACATGAATGAGAGCAGAATTTAATAACACAACGAAACTGATAAGAACAGCATCATAAGAGGATGCGACACCGAAGGTATTGTGCAATGAATTATACAAAGAAGAAGACTCTAGAACCAACATGTCGACAGACAGGCAAAAATAACAAGGAGAAGAAAACCTTCTGAACCAAGACCACCACGAAGACCTTTAAAATGCTGGCGAGATACATCGTTGGCAGTCCACTTCAGAAGAATCGAGATCAGCAATATGCTGGGACTAAAAAGAAAAAAACGAAAAAGGAATTTTTAGATGGCAGAACATTGCTAATAAGCAATAACGCTAGAATAAAGTAATGATAATCTTATAATAATTTAATATAATCAAGATAGTAAGGTGTGAAACAGTCAAAACAGTCCCGTAACAATAGCGTTCAGTGGGCCAGCTAGATACCTACTCCGAACGAGGGGGCGCCGCCAACTTAATTATTCAACAACTCGCGAATCTAAGTTCGAAGATTCCTCAGTGATCACAACTTACATTGAAAGGAAATATCCCATAATTACATTTATCATATGCAGCATCTTTGATAAGCTATAACCTGTAATAGAAAGAAAAATGCATAAATACCGAGCAATTAAACTGATATTTATTGCCAATACAGGCAGACAAATAACATAAAAGGAAAGTTCCTTGAATCGAAATAAATTATTGAATCTATGTTATCTCAAGAGAAGGTACATAAGTAATTGAGGCAAATTTGATACCAAACCCGTGACGTGTAGGTACATGAGGCGTTCACAACATAACGTATATATTTTAATTTTAAAAATAAGTTTAACGCACACATAAACAAAGCACAAAATACGTTGAAAATACATATGTAAATCAATAATACCTATTACTACATCAATAAATGGTAAATCAGGCATAAACAGTAAAATTTAAATATCGTACGCTCATAAACTTATTCAAGTCAATATACACTTTGAATTGTGGCAAAATATGTATTTAAATGAATGAAAGGTTGTGGCTTATCTGTATAGGACTGGATGTCCTAACGAAACGAAACGCCAAAAAGAAGCCAAAACCGCAGCTATAAACTCCAGTCCCATAATCTTAATCCCGAGTAAGACACTGCTTGAGCATGAGGTTTGAATAAGACACAATTCGTTGAAAACCCCTACACACAAATATTTAACAACCGCTAAATACATTGAAACACTCAAATCTCGACAATCCATGAACTGGAAATCCATAAAAAGCCCAAAAGCATAAATCTAAATCTAGACACCCATAATCCAAATTTAAACAGCCATAATCCCAACCCATACGAAAATCCATGAATATGAAAATCCGTCAGTGCATAAATCCATTAATACGAAAATACGGAAAAATTATTTCAGGTGTAAATCAGCTTAGTTATCCAATTTCCAGTCCCACATAGCGTAATACGAAGGTATAAAATTATCGACACCATGTAAATTAAAATGTATAAGGACAAATTGCCAGCAAGTGCTTCGCTGCAGATCTTACCATAAAAGCTGCTATCTCCAATAAATTCACTATATAGCGTTTTCCCTAGATTTCGTTTGACTAAGGATTAGGGAAAGATAACTCAGATGTTTTAACTTCCAAATTACCAGAGCTAGTTAATATCACTTTAACAGGGACTAATGAAACCAGGAGACATCACGTAACTCCAAACAAACATATGACTGCATCTTCGTAAAACCCAACGTTAATGGTGGTAGCTAAGTCCATTTATATCTTTTTAAATTTACCTAGCAATTAAGTAACTATTAGCAAAAACTAAGGTGCGGTAGAACACTAGGGTTAACGTTAGTAAATAAACCAAAAATTAATGCTAACGTCAAAATGAACGTAACAAGATGTTATCGTACGAAGAAATCAATTTATTATTGCTCGGTTAAATCATCTAGTGGTGAATTCTCACTATTTGTATATTTAGTTAAATGTGTTTAGGCCTACATTATTTTATGACTTTGCTGCTTAAGGCACAAGCGTCTGATTTATTAATGATTAAATTTGACCGCAAGCAATATTTCTACCTCCAGAAGATTTACAATCGTGGTATATTGTCCTATCTTTTGTAATATTTATCCATTACAACTTCCTTGTAAATAGTACTCAGATTTCTATTTAGGTTTGAATTGTAAATTTGACTGACAATAGCTTCGATGTCTTTTTACGATTCAGTAATATTCAAACAACCTTTAAAAAAATTTTGTAGTTTAATGCATTTGTGCCATGCATTATGCGCTAATTTTTAGTTTTTTTAACAAATGCAGTGTTAATAATTTTCAAATCACACTTAGAACAACTTAGATTTTGAAATAGAAAATAGTCTAAACTAATATTAAAATTATTAATTAATACTTTTTAGGATCAGCTCCAATGCAGAGCTGTTATTAAATTCTTTTTGTTGAAATGCCTATTCAGAACTACGCGGTTTTCCCACATTAAGCCATGAATATTGAAATTTTAATAATTTGTTTGTTTAGTTTTTGTTAAGTTCTAAATTTATGAAACAACGTTTGTTTCAATAAGCATCTCATAAATGTAACGAATTACTTTACACTCACCCATATTTGAAAACGTCGTGCATATTCTAACAGCTCTTACTGTAAATTAATAACTCTTGAATATACAAAAATGGAAAACATACATGTTTGTCGTTTCTCGAAAAACACCTGAAATTATGACGCTGCTTCAAAATTATTACATTACGACACTGACAATATGTGCAAATAAAATGCAACAATAAATTACATTTCAACAGTAAAAACTGCAATTATGAATTATCACCCAGCAGGTAACGCTTAGTCGTAAATTTCCACATAAAGACAGAACTTTATGCAAACACGAGGATGGCTGATGTGTAATTCTCGGCAAATTTGAATTTTAATGTGTGTATTTATCTTGGCAGCATTACAAATTTCTATGCACAGCGTAATTGAGTTTACAATTTCTGCTAATGTTCTGTTATGAGATGCTAAAATTAGTGGAACGGTTTCTGGCTGAAGCATAATTCTGGACCTAATTAAATTACGTTGTAATTTTCAACCGAGTTTGTAGGATTTATTAACCTGTGAAATATGGTACGTACAAACTAAAACACACAAATAAAAATCTACAGTAATAAGTAACAAGAATGTTTAAGAATATTTATTAATATTTTGATATCGCACCGGCTTGTAGGTATATAGTCATGTAGAAATTAAACATGTTAAGATGATGTGATTGGTTATTTGTTATTTTTATTATCACTTATATACTTGTGTAGGATACCGAGTAAAAATTTATATTTTATCCCATCATAAACTATTAAAATTCATTATAAAAATATATATCCGCCTGTCTCTTGTATTTAAGAAAAATATTTCACTTAGATTTATGAAACATACTATACTCATTTGGAATTCTTAAAGAATGACATCAAGAGTGCACCTCAATTTATTTAATCACTATCACCTTTTTATATTGCAGCTTCATCAATTCACAATATAGCTGATGATCACCTTGGCTTCTTTTATATTATATTAACATCATTTTTGAGCGAAATGCCAGCCACTTTCTCAAAAGATGCATTTTTAAACTAACAACCTCTACAAGCTATAACGAGATAGCTATATTTGTATAATTATCAACATTGATCTAATATTTTTGTCAGAACTAAATGTACATAACTACCGAACTTGATTTTGTAAGACCATCTGTAACAGTTGTGGCCATTACTTTGAATTAAATATTAAAATATTGAAAGGCATCGCTCTTCAGATTAATTATACAACGCAGATTTACTGACGTGCATATCAAAAATGTCGTCCCACGTGTGAAATCAGAAAAGTTGGTTATGATTCAGCGAGTAGGTGGTGACGGCCGGGGGATGTTAATGTCGCGCTCTTAATTATTCTCGAGCTTTCTTGCGCCGCCGCTATGAACTGCCCTTGTTTTTATTTATTTATGACAGCATTCATTCGCGCCTTGCAAATCGTAGGTTGCTACACTTTCTTATGGCGAGTATTATACAAATCTCTGATGCTGCTTTAAAATTTGTCCGCTTCACTGCATAATCACTAACGTATAGTATCAAATTAGCTATAATTTCGATTTTTGGATTTCTGGAATAATTTTGAAAATTGTTTAATATTTTATTCCATATCAAAAAATTGTTTACGAAAACTACGTAAGTCCAGGCGTGAGAAAAAAAGCAGTTATGAATGTAGTAGACTTATACTATGCATTTAAAAGACTGCAAAAACCCTATCTAACATTAGTTTTATGCTTAGTAGCTATTAAACTGGAAATTTGAGATTTACTTCTCCTGAAATCCAACTTCGTCTAATCTGCATTTTAATTTCCAATATATTCATGAAGCATGCTTTATTACAACAAAGACCAGCCAGTTGTAGTTTTAGATCTATTAGTGAAAGTCTGACAGTCATATATATTTTTTGTAGCACACAAACATATAGAAGTACTTTCTGTAATTACTACCTCTACAAATTTACTTTAAAAAATTTACAGAAGTTGCAATTTACCAACCTTCGTTAATGCATTGAAAATGAATTTTGCTAATTTTAATTTACAGGGGATAGAAATAAAAAAAGTTTTAAGATTGTTCACATCTGCATTATTACTGTTTATTATACGCCACGCGAAACGTTACTGCGAAGTTCTACTGCATAGCAAATCATTAATAAATAATAGAAACTACAGTTTTGAACCTATTAATTTTCAATTAGATAAAGATGTTGAATTCAATATTACATTCAACTTTTTATACTTTAGAAGATGTATTGCTTATAGGAGCCATTGTTATTATTACATTTATTGCTGTTTTAAAGAAGTTCTGAGAATTACAAGCCATCCGATCGGCGGCTCCACATATTATTGTTCATAGTTTATTTTGTTTACTCATGAAACGTGCTTTAATAGTAAATATAAAAACTGGAGCGAAGATTCTTTTATTAGCAGGAACGAGACAGTGTGAAAAAGGAATTACATAAATGTAAATAGAACTTTGAATTGTTCAATCGATATGTATCTTTAGTTTTGTGTTAATTGTTCAATAAATATATTTTAAATGTATTTGTTGTTATATGTATATGTATTTATATTCTTAAAGTCCCCATCAATTTCTTCTATTAAAATCGCGCATTAAGTTTTAGTATAAACAGCTGCCACTAACATCCCAACCCTGTCGGTGGCCACTACCATTCTGCAAACAAATGCAGCGCGGCAATAACCTTAACCCACGAAATATTATTTATGTTAGAGACAGATACAATCCAACACGCTATTTACTATTTACTTGCAAATTTACAATTTCACAAAGGGCCAGAATAAACAAAATAGCACATTTTCCTTATTTAAAAAATGAGAAAATAAAGTAATTATCCCCCATCACGACCGCATCCAAAACTCTCTTAAAAAATACAATCGACCAGTAGAAAGTCTCTAAACAGCGAATTTCGCACAAATATTGATTTTCAGGTTTTTCTGATAATTTATTATAATGTTTTCCCCATTTTGCAACCCCAAATCCACCTGGGCCGCAAAATTCCCACATCTCGAATTCTCTTAAAAAATACAATCGACCAGTAGAAAGTCTCCAAACAGCAAATGTCACACAAATATTGATTCTAAGGCTTTTCTGATAATTATAACGTTTTCCACATTTTTCAACCCCCAAATCCATCTGGGCCTCCAAATTTCCACCTCTCAAATTCTCTTAAAAAATAAAAACCAACAGTAGAAAGTCTCCAAACAGCGCATTTCACACAAATATTAATTTTAATTTTTTTCTGATAATTATAACGGTTTCCCGATTTTGCAACTCCTAAATCCATCTGAGCCGCAAAATTCTTTAAAACCCACAGATTCATGCACATACTGCCAAAAACAAAATTCGACATTTTTTTCTTTTCCTTTGTTTATGCGAACATCCAATTTGCTACAAACGCACCTCAGCCCTATACCCCTGTAACTTCGCCCCCGAGATTCGCAGTCCCCAAAACCAGCCAGTACGATGAGCTTTGGTTTATCCTCTTTCCGACTAGCCCCAAATCACATTTGGATGTTTCAAAAAGTATGCGATGTAACAGCACCGAACACTTTCGTGTCCAAAAAATTGTTTTAACCCCCGTATTTTCGCCCCCTCGAATCTTAAATTTTCACAACCTCTCCAGAAAGTTCGCCCTTGACAAGCTCTTCAAAATTACACCAACAACATTCATCTGCAATACGTACAACTTGGAAAAATTCGCGAAAACTGCGCATTTTTCAAGCGTCACACAGATCGCTAAAGAGCCCCGTACTAACGTCACATCTAGGGTTGCCAACTGTCCCGAATTTTCCGGGACGTCCCGGATTCAAGGGTATTTTATACCCGTCCCGCAAGAACTCCTTGCGGGACGCTAATTGTCCCGGAAATCGTTTAACAACTTTAATATACAATGTCCGCCAAAAAGTCGGCATAATATGGGAAAAAATGTTAATTTTGTTTTTCAAAAAAACGTTTTACGTCAATAATTTGTGCTTGTCTAAAAACCTACGTAGCCCCTATCATATATACCGAGTGATTTCTACTTATTTAGAAAATGGAGTTTTTTCGAAATTGTCAAAATCCGAAAAGTGCTATTTAAGTAAGATTTCAATGAGGTTTTTTTAGGGTGTGTTATTTTTAGCTAACTGAACAATCTGAAGACCATAAAACCCCTAATTTTTTTCAACTTTAGCTAAAAATGTATTTTTAAATTGTTTAAATATTTTTCGAAATTTCACATACCAAGACTTAATATTAAAATTTAATTTTTTTTATGTGAACACTTTAAAGATTTATAATTGGTGAAAATAATATAAAATGTTAATTACTTTAGATTTTTCTATTATTTACCGAAAAGTAATATGTTTGCACAATTTTTACGTTTTTTATGCAAGGTGCTTTTTAGTAGAAATATTTTTCAATTCTAATTAATATCTATTTACATGGCTTCTAGAAACTCTAACCTAACCCTGTTTACTGTTACAAAAATCCTATAAATGTTCTTTTAGAGATGTCGAAATGAGGAGATTTTTCTTTGTCCAATATACGTATTCTATAAAATTTCTTCACTTAGACAATTGTAAAAGGAAAAAAAATCGCAAGCAAAATAGGATTTTAAAACATCAAGTAACGACACGGTTTAGTTTAAAGTGTAGTTGTGTTTGCCAATTTGTAGAATAACAAATTTACTTCATGTAAAGGATAAATCTTAGTTTTTTGTGTTTGTTGAGAATTGTATTGCGTTCTTGATGATGTTCTATTATTACGTTAGTCCACCTATATAACTGCAATAAAAAATTTAAAAGCGATTCGGCGTTTATTAGGTTTTACTGTTTTAGTATTATTTTTCCACTTCTAATAATTTTAAAAATTTTTGAATAGACTACAATAATTATGTAATTAAACAAAATAATAAAACATTTTACTGTTAAATAAAATGTATATTTAGTAAATTTTGCCAAATTTTACAAGAAAAGGTTCCCTAAGTATATTACAATTTTCTAAATTTAAATTAAAATAATATATATTAAAAAAATTATTGCGTCCCGCCTGAGGCGCTTTTGTCCCGGATTTTCATTTCCGAAAACCCGGAAATAGATTTTTTAAAGTTGGCAACCCTAGTCACATCTCCAATTCGTTAAACAGTTTTAAGAACTGTCACTATTCTGAGTTATACTGCTGAGTCGAGATAATTCTCGATCTCGTCTTGTCTCGAAATTCTTGATTTTTCCGAGATTTTTTATTTTTCGGCCCAGATATCAATATCGACAGTTTGTCAGTATTATTTTTAAAACCCGCAAAAAACGATGCAGAATCGGTATCTTCTCTTTGATGAGGAGATGAAGATGGCAATTACAACACGGAAATTTGTCTTTATCCATTTAGTAATTCATTAACAGGGCTCGATTAGAGTTTCTAGAATCCAGTTAAATATATATTAATTCGAATTGAAAAATTTCTCCTAAAAAGCGCCTTTGATAAAAAGCGTAAAAATTTTGCATACATACTACCTTCCGGTAAGTAATAACAAATCTAAAGAAGTAATTAACATTTTATATTATTTTTTCCAATAATAAATTTTTAAGTCGTCACATAAAAAAAAATTGAATTTTAATATTGTCTTGGTATGTGAAATTTTGAAAAAATATTAAAATTAAAAATTTATTTTTAGTTAAAGTTAAAAACTAGAAGTTTTCTGCCCTTAAAATTGTTCAGTTAGCTAAAAATAACACACTCTAAAAAATCTTACTTAATTTCCGAAAAATAACACTACGGATTTTGACGATTTCGAAAAATCTTAATTTTCTAAATAAGTAAAAATCACTCGGTATATATGATAGGGGCTAAATAGGTTTTTAAACAAGCACAAATTATTGAAAAATCAAAAATAAAAATTTTTCCCATATTATGCCGACTTTTTTCGGACACCGTATACGTAAAAACTTATATACATAATACAATTAAAGTATAGGACATCACCAATAATGTTAAATAATATCTGTTCCACATCTGCCTTGATATTGACTCTGAACTCAGTACTGGATAATGCAGTGATATTTTGTTATATTGATTTGGTTGGTTCTGCAAAACTCGCTATAAATAGTTCCAAATGACTAAATGTGTTTATTAAAATTAAAGTTGCGTATTATGTTGATTATCTAGGTGGTCACGTTTATGTGAATCATGATCCTAAAATATTGAAACATTTTTATTAATTCAGGTAGTATAATCAGGAAGGTTATATTGATATAAATGCATGCTACCTGTAAATACTGAAAAAAATATCGAAACAGAGCCAATTTTTTTCTTCTACCGCCTTTATCTTTTAAGACACTCGTTCTCATCACGATCATCGAAATTATATTTTTTAAATGTTAAGGTCGCTTAGCCAGGATATTTTTCTTGATTTTAGTAATAATTCTTGTCTTTCATGATTCTTCCCAAAAAAAAAACTTTTCAAGTACACTATATCAGTGCTGCTAGCTATATATATGTTGTACTCAATTAGCGAATTCGGGCAATGACCGAAATTTATACCCACAACGCGTTGTGGACTTTGCAATGCGCTCAAAACGCGGTGTGGGCAAATTAACAATATCCACTACACGATTTAACGAAATGCATCGTATTTTGTATTGCGTTCTCGTAAATTCACATAATAGAGAATGAAATCGTGCTGGCTTGAAGTTGTTTATTTAGTAAATTTGTAAAATATATATGATTACAAAATGTTGTAACGTCAGTGAACAAATATGTGATTACATAATATGGTATAATTATGTATTATTTATTTTTGCACGTTAGTGAGCCATGGCATTTAGAATTGCATTTGACTTTTCGCTGTTTACAGGAACAGTTATTGTCAGTACAAGATCTCTTGACCTGAGCCCTTTACTGATATATTTGCGACAGTTCACAGAGGAATTTTCTTGCTAATATTCTATATAAAGTTAATTTAAACCAGCTTAAAAATCTTCTTGAATATCTTTTACATTTACACCCACTTTAATTCCGCAAAGCACACCCAATAATAGAGGTTTGGGTCTCCTTTGCATTACCCATAACGCGATAAACTTCGTATACGTATGTTCGACTTCTGTCGCCAAATCGTGTTGTTGATTTTGTTAATTTGCCCACAACACGTTGTGAGTAGTACGCTTCGCTCAGTAGCCGAAACAATGCGAATAAATTTATCCGCAATGCGATTTGAGCATATTGCAAAGTCCACAACGCGTTGTGGGTATAAATTTCGGCCATTGCCCGAATTCGCCAATTGAGCACACCATATACATATCTTGACTTTAAAGAAAATCCTTCAAGCACTGCAAGGATTTTGTTTCTATTAGATTCTGGATGTGTCTTTGCTTACCTCTGAAATGGCCAAAAAAATGTTTGATCGATAAATTTGTACGTGTAGTTCTTTAATGTATCCCACAATTCCCAAACATCCTTTATTGTGTTTCTTTAATTTTTCCGCTAAAATTGAAGTTAAGGTATACGTTTCCTTATTTTCGTATAGATACTTAATGTGTGTTATATAATATACATTGAATTATAACATGTAGGGAATATGTGATGGCAACCAAAAGAGAAAGAACCTTTAAAATACCACCAATCTTGAGTATTGCTTAACAAGAAACTAAAAAAAAAGTTTTAGAACTCAATTGACAGATGTAGTTGGAAGAAAATATAAAATGTCAACTTTGGATAACAGTTGCAATGCCGTTTCTCATTATTAAACGTTTACTCTGATGCTAGTGTAGCGAATACATGGCCACGTGTATATAAATTACCCAGCGAAAAGCCAACAAAAGCAGTGCAGAAAATTATAAAAAGTGAAAACTTCGATTAAACAAGCTGTGCAAGCTAAAGCAGCGAGTAACTAATTTTGGATGTTGCGCTACGCGTAAGTGAGTATTGTCGTAAACTGAAATAATTATACTTTATTTAACAAACAAATGTAGAAATTAAACTACTGGGAGGGGCGCAGATTGCATAAACCTGTTTTACACGTTAGAAATGAAGAACGAAAGATAATACGAAAACTGTATTAATTTAAAATAAAATTGAGCTGCCTGCAACCGGGTTATTAATAGCAATGTTGTATTCAAATATAACCATAATTTGTGGAAAGGGCTTTGACTGAATCTTTTCGTTAAAGGTAGTATAGCGTCGCGAGTAACTCGAGTGTAAAAGCACACAATTAAAAATGTACGCCATTTGTGAACTACGGGGATTTGGGAGCAAACAGCAGGTAGTCGCACAACCCTTTTGCGGAACATAAGGTGGCTACGCAAAGATCTGAGCAATGCCATTGACCACCCGCAGATGTGGAGCTAAAAAACCATCTGCTGATGCAAGCCCTTCAAACAAAGGCAACCTAACACTTTGGCCGAGAAGAAATTCGGTTGTAGTGGAGGAGTAATAAATGAATTCCAAATCTCAGGTACCAGAAAAGGAGCACAAGTGTTAACTGCACTTTTGAGAGGACGCGGACCCAGCAAACCACTTACGAGCAGTAAACAACCCTTCACTTACGCAAATGGAGAAGTTATATAAATACGAACAAGCAAGCGTCAGTTTCGAAACTATTCGGTCGACTCATTCAAGACAACTTATTCCGAGTAATTCATTCCAGTGCATTTGGTATATAATTTTCGCACTCCCTCTCTACCAGTCGTCTGGCACGTGTCGAACCCACTCACTTTCAATCCTGTCTAGGGCGCGTTGACTGTTAATGCATAAAGTGCTTTAATCGGGCACTCTATATGTGTATTTTTATATCTTGCTACATGCATGTATACGTTTGTGATTTTTAGTAAATTTTGTTTAATTAAATAAATGGCTGATGTTTTCCATAAAGTGTTGTCATTTTAAAATACTCATAGTGTTACCGTCAACATATGTCAACAGCAACAGCCAAACTGGTAATGTCAATATGTAAAAATGCAATTATTGCGGTGACTCCGACTAGCTCGTTTGCTGTATTCTAAATATTTATTTCTACAGTAACTTGTGCTATTAAATTTAACTATGTGTTAACCTGGAAAATACTAACAATCATAAAGATTTACTAGTAAACTATAAAAAATAATAAAATAAAATGCTAACAGGAAGCATAAGAGTTGATGTTCAATATTAATAAATAATGGTGAGGCAGTAACACCTCATGAAGGAGCATGGTCTGCAAGGCGGAAGGTCAGAGCTTCCGTATCCTCGCTCTCACACCCGGCTGTCGCGTGTCAAATTCATGACACGTGGTGAGCACCACGCATTAGACAACCGCATTATTACCCCTTGTTCTTTCGAAGGCAGGTCCCCAATTATTTAAAGCGACTGGGTAGGCCGCCCGCCAGGCATCGATTCTGGGATTTGAACTCCAGACTTCCTCACCGCGGTCCAATGCTCTTACCACTGAGCTACACTGGCGATCCTGATGTTCAATATTATTCAATTTATATACTTTCATCATGGTCATTTTTATTACAATGTGCAAAAGTTTGATTGAAAATAGTAACTATCAAAATTAGAGTTTTTAGCTACTAAAATTTTCCGAATTCACTTTCAAGTTTACTAAACGATTTATCGAACTCCGTATAAAGTTTCATGAACCAAACCAAATCAGTTAGTATGGGAGTCTGTCTATATTTTCATATTCTTATTATTTGTATTTTCAAATGTAAAGCAGGTATTGCATATTCAAAGTGAGTATATAGATATGTACGTTGTTTTTACATAATAGTCCTAGTATGCAACGGAAAAAATAGAAGCTTGAATAGAATTACAGAGAGTGATGTGTTAATAAAATTGGTTACAATCTATGGCAATTTAAAGCTGGAATTTTCAAGTTAAACACTGTAACACGTGTACTAATAAACACAAATGTAGAAGTTGATATTTAAAAAATCAAATATCTAAAAAGTTATTTACAATTGTAAACAGCAATTTAATAAGTTTGTGAAATATCTATAACTGGACATAAATACCTTCTCTTAAATAAAATGTAATTTAATGACTTTCTGCTAGAAATTTGCAATTCAATTGCGTTTTCAGGTATTTGTGCCTACCCTGGGTACACTCCTGCAAGGTCCGCACTTAATTGCCCATGTAAATGCTTATTTATTAGGTTCGATCTATGCGATCGATTTCCGCTAACAGACGATGCGGTCGTTAATCAGTCGCAGATACAAGCAGGAGGAAGCATTGGTGGCTAAGAAAGCGGAAAATGCGAATTGATTGCCCTTTTCAATGCAGGCAACTGAATGGCCGCAAAGTGCCCTGCGAAATTCGAGCTTGTGAAACTTTTCGATCAGGTTCGGCGCCGAGGACGATCACGCAAGAGCCATGTAAGTACACATTAATTGGCGCTGTGCGTGCTATTTGACTGACAACGAGCGGTCGTGGGAGGCGCTAAATCATTAACGGTTTCTGATTTATGCCCATCTCGATCGGCCTAACTAGTCTATGGATCGCTCGTTATAGATTTATCGATAATACGGAGAGAAAGTCACGTGTACGATGTTGTGCAATTCGAAAAAGCGACCAGGTTCTCAGTATTTACAAATATGTTGTTTATCCGTGTTTTTATGACTTATGTAAGAACTTGCTCCGAGATAAGACCGTGTTCATGATTAGGTGCTTATGTTAAATGTGGAATTGATTTATAATTTCTCAATAGCGGAGAAAATATGTATAGGTAACTCGCACATGGATAGCTGTTTAGCTGAGTTTTTAGATTAAGAAATAAATCGAATGTAACGACATCTTTTACTTTCCCACGCTAATATGACTTTACATTTTAGAACGACTATGAAAGGAAGTGGAAAAAATAAAAACTAGGACAAACGCTAAACCTGTAGGGTCCGTAGCGAAGCCCATATATACAGTGCGTCCGGCATGAACGTCTCGTGCATGTTGATCTCGTGATGAAGATACAGTATGATCGAATACTTTTCTCCTTTAGAAGGCTGTGGAATCGTTTGTGTACGTTAAAACTCCATTACTAATGTTTATTCTTTACTCCTATAGGGGATACAAGTATTCAATCATATGCTACCTGCATATCATACTAAGTTTTATTATGATCTACATAAAAATACTAGATTTTTCTTTAATTTTTACTATTTTCTGTGTTTAATTGTTACTCTTAGTGGCTACGCAAAACGATTTAATAGTAGTTTATGTAACTAGTCCTCAAAGCAAGGCTTTAGGGGACGAGTCGTAATGTTTCCGGACGAGGCGGAGCGAAGCGCAGCCGAGTCCGTAATATGAAGATGAGTCCTCTAAAGCCATTTGAGGACGTGTTGCATACAACGTTTTTTTGTATTAGCTCTCCAAACATTATAATATGAAGTTTCAATTACCATTAACGCGGCATTATAAATGTATTTTTCTAGGATCCTCAAAATGGCCATTTAGAGGCCTTGTACTTAAAGTCGTCATGGCAACTAATGTTTGAGTCCGCTAAAATGTTGCCATGACGACTTTAAGTACAAGGCCTCTAAATGGCCATTTTGATGATCCTAGACAGTTTCCAAAGTAACCAGTTTGGGGAGCAAATACAAAA
>CALNHX010012824.1:0-22152 GCA_940337035.1 Agriotes lineatus
CCACTGCTATTTCTTCTATATATTAATGACATCAATTCCGCCTTAACCTGTAAATTTACCTGTTTTGCTGATGACATAACATTATTAATATGCGAACATTCTGATGAAAATCCTGTAGATAGAGCTGATTTTGAACTTAGAAATTTATTAACCTTCCTAAAAACTAATGAGCTAACGGTCAATCTAGATAAAACTATGATTTCAAATCTAATCGTGATGTTACATTAGAAGTATCAAATAAAACGATTACAAATGTTAGTTTTTAAATTATTGGGCATAAATCTGGGTTTACCTTTAAAATGGAATGATCATATAAATGCTATCTGTAAAAAACTATCAAGCACTTGCTTTGCTCTTAATAGAATTACTCATTTTGGTGATATCGAGACTTGCAGAACTTTTTATTATTCAAACTTTGAATCAGTTCTTAGATACGGTATCATTTTTTGGGGTAATGCTACCAATCTAAATCGGGTGTTTGTCATACAAAAGAGAGCCATTTGCAATATATTTAATTTACAGAGAGGAGTCGTGCAAAACCATTTTCATCAATTACAGTATTTTAACTCTTAATAGTATCTACATATTAGAAATTTTACTGTATGTTAAGTCTAACATTAGTATATTCAAATTTTTAAACGAGCACCATCAATATAGCACTCGTTACGTTCGTCTCAACTATTAGAGCATCAAAATCATCGGCTTCAATTATATAAATCCAGTCCTTGGTATATGGGTACGGTCCTCTATAATATACTACCTGTTAGTCTTAAAACATGTAGCAGCAAAACATTTAAAAAAGATTTGACTTTAATTCTCAAAAACAACGCCTTTTATACGCTAGATGAGTTTTTAACTTTTAAATTTTAAAATAAATTGAAGTGCAATAAAGATAATGTAGTTTTCGTAGTTAGCCTGTGATAAATTTAGGTAGTTGTACACTGTTTTAATCTTAAGCTTTTTATATATACTTTATTTAATTCCTTAGGGAACTTTTACTGTTAGCTTATGTATTTCTACGTGGTTTTAACTGTCACATGTATATATTTCATAATTTTTGTAATTTTAAGTAATCTTTTTTGTGACTTGTCCTATATCATTGTCTGATCGAGAGGACCAATAAATTTATTATTATTATTAAAATATTCCCATCAAAATTCTATGCTTGCTGATCACCTTACAAAAGAAAGAACAGCAGCTACCGTTTATGGGCCAAAACTCTTCTGTAAACTTTCAAAAGGGCACATTATGGAGGATGTTTGTAAATGGGGAAAGGGGCAAAAAGAGTCCCGCTGGAATAATTAATACCCCAGGTCAATATCGAGCGAAGAATTTCATTACTAACTCGCCCCTGAATGCCAAATAGTTTCTCGAAGTAAGTAAGAATGATTGAAGACATATAACAGGCCTGTTAACTGGTCATTGCCGTCTGAGATACCATCTCAAAAAATGGGGAAAATCGACGATGAAAACTGCAGATTCTGAGCGCTACTAAAAGAAACCGCAGAACATATATTATGCAAGTGTGATGCACTGGCATACAAAACGTTAAAATTCGTAAAAGAAATAACTTTGTTGCCTCAAAATATAGGAAAAATAGCCCTCAAAAAGATCCTACACTTTACGAAAGGTTTATGAATTTGCGAGACTTAACAATCAATCTTGCATAACTCTATGTTTTAAATGTACTTCGGTTCGTTTTTAAAAAACAAATTTACTGCAAAGGCTTGAGTATAACACACGAATTTACAAGGATAAAATGACAGAGTTCAGTGATAACAAACTAGGTCACAAATGATTACATCATCGACCACGCCAAACAAGTCAAATAAATAACATACTGGTTGGCGATTCCCCGAATTCTATCCTAATATAACTTAGTTACTTTCAAAATTAGTTTAATGTATACAGTGAAAGTGTTGAAATGTAACAATACGAAAACTAGAATAAAAACGATTTAACATCGAATACCACAATGTGACGGCAAGGTGCTCACAAAAAAATATTTACAGTTGATAATTTTTCTAAAATTATTAATGGAAAAAGGTCGGTCCAATAATGAAATATGTTGCCATTTTGAAGTGGTCACTACAATAATTAAGATGTATGTTATAAATTATAATTCAGCACTGCAGGTCTTAAACGCCCATCGCTGACTATTAACAAGAACTAACAAAATAACAGCGATGGCAAATTTAAATATTTTAAAAAAGTAAAAAATGAAAAAACCTGTAAGACAAGATATGGGGGTACCTTATATTAAAGTGGTTTGTTTATCAACGAAGTCTAAATGTTGCAATTATTAGTCGTATTTTGCAATCCAAAACAGAAGAATTAGCAAGATTGTGTCCTAGCAACAATGAGTTTGTATGTAGGAAAAGTTGGGTTGATAGATGTATAAAGAGGTACCGCATTAATATAGGAAAAATACAAGTGGAAGCCTGAAGTGTTCCTGTAGAAACTACAACTTCATAGTTTAGGGAAATTTGGCCAGAAATAAAAAAAGGTTACTAAGAAAATGGCATCTCTAACTGCTACGAAACAGGACACCATATAAAACGCTGAAATTTCAGAGAAAAAATTATTTTTATGAAGATGATGAGCTTCTCTTGTTTTAATGGACTTTAAAGCACAAGGATAAAGATAATTTTGACAATCTACCTCTGTCTGTATGGGCCCACAGAAACAATATCCTAAATTAATAACAATTGAATTTACCAGCGATTCCGAAATTGTATCAGAAAATCACCAAGAATTTTTAGAATCCCACGAGAACCCGAAGGAACGCAATGATTAGATCGAAGATGAAGAATTGCATACAATATTGGCGGTATTTCTAGCAATAAATATAGTATCTATTTATATTGAACCTTCCGATACTACAGATGTGCACATAAACGGGCTGTTTGGTTCATTATGTTATTAGGTTACAATAGCATAATTGCACTGTTCAGATGAAAATTGCAAATTGCTTGTTACCTACATAATGATCTCTTTTGTGTATTTTATAATGCAAGCATTGTTTTCTATCATGTAATTAGCTTTTAATCTATTTTAATATTATTTATAATGTTGACTAAAATGTTTTTTTTTAGTTTTGACCTTTAAGCAAGCGCTCGTTTATAACAAACATTTTTAAATTCCCGTTCAAATTCGCTATATCCAAGTTCTACTTTAAAAAAATTTTGATAGATGCAAATATTAACGTTGAGTTCACAAATTCGGCAATAAAATTACCCTTTTCAGAAACTGGCAAAAGGGTAGCTGTTTTAATGAAATATACATATCTTTGTGAATTAGTTAAAATATATTGTAAAAAGTTGTTAAATTAATGTTTATAATTCTAGTTGGCAATACACAAAAAAAAATTATATCTACTAATTAGAGTTTCATGGCATATTATTCATCGATAATTATTTATATTGCACACGGCTTTGAAGATCGTTTACTAGTACGAAGTATTTTTAGATGGTTCTGACAATATAACAAAGTTAAAAGGTTTTTTACTGCTGTATGCAGTAAGAAATAGACTTAAAAGCCATACGACCAGCTGTGCATACTCTGTTTAAATAGTACCTATACCACTGTTGTGAAATGTACACTCAAGAAGAAAACATGCACATCAAAATTCTGTATCATAAAAAGAGACGATTGAAATAGGTAAATTAAAAATTTCCAACAGAGTACATAACCAGAATGGACTGGCCAGCATATTCTCTACACATGAATCTAATATAGCACCTATGTCTAGAATGACCTCTAAAGACAATTACACAAACGACAAAATCATTTAAACACTTTAAATAAACCAGAGATTGCCCTCCATGAAAAATGGGCCATAATGCCTGGAGAGTTTGTAAACAGTTTGATACAAAGCATGCGTGGTTACTGCAACACACTAATTATAGCTCCAAGGGGTTCTGCCCACTATTAATTTTAAGTTTATTAATTTTGTCTCTAAAATGTTTGTAACACAGTTACAATTGTTTTGTTTTTTTAATTTTTCCTCAACCATTACTATGTAATGTAATGCATGCTAATCAATCATAAAGTATATGCTCAGTTAATCCCGCTTGAAGGATTTGCTAATTATAGGTAAAAAGCTAAGTGTTGAACTTTATTTTCTAAGCAGTATATATGTAACTTGGGGTTATATACAAACTAACGCACTACGTATATATTAGGTAAATACATTTATATTTGTCATTGTTCCGACAAATTTATAATAAAACCTACACAACAATCATAGTTTTTAACTGATCTCTGAAAATAATTATTTACCTACCTATAGGAGTGCCCTTTGGAATTGTATGCCAATCATCAGCTAATGTTCCAGCAATATCACCACTTTTATATACTTTTGGAAGTAACTTTATAGGAAATCCGGCTTTTTCTAAGATAGATTCATTCCATGCATGGTTATTGCAATCAAAATAGCCCCAACTTGCAGCATTTTGTTCAGAAATAATTGGCTTATCAAGGTTACATAAAAGAGATACTGCAAAGTCTTGTATCGTTCCAGCACAATTAAATTTTGATAGCTTTTCAGGCCTACAATAACCATTTCAAAACAAAAAATAAATAGTCTAAAGTAAATTAAATTCACTTGTGTTTTGCCATCCAAAATAATGTTGCAACTCCATAACCGGAATATGTAGATAAGTGTGACTTTGCAACAGGCAGTGATTTCATAAAATCAGAATCGCAACGTGAGTCCTGCCACGTATACAGTGCAGAAACTCGAGTTTGAACGACATCGTATCTTACTAAAGTTCCATTGTCTCTTTGAATTTTTTCCCAAGCTCGACCCTCTTCATTGTTCCATAGCATAACACCATGCATTTGGCCGCAAATTCCGATTTTCACAATCTAATATTTAAAATAACATTTTAATACAAATAGTTAATATCAAATTTTTAACTAATACCTTACGAAGAATATCCTTCGACAGCTTTGCAACGCATGTGTTTAAGGCGGAAATTATTTTAGGCACATCTTGTTTATTCCCATCTGTGCCTTGATCGCTCGGCACATTTGACTGGGTGTCTTTATTGTGCTTGGCCACAATTTCCTGAGTGCTGGTGTCAACAACGCACACTTTTACTGAAGTAGTACCAAGATCGATTCCTAACACCAAATTTTTTTCTGGCATTTTGACTACCAATTTTTTCGATAGGTACCTAGGTCCTAGAAGCAAATAAGTTAGTTTTTTTTTAAATTAAAACAGCAGACTGATTTATTCCATTACTTTTCTAACGATGTCAGCAGTTAGCTTTCATCAAGGCAGATAAACTAGTAAAGGAATCCCCCCCTATTCAATTTAGCCCAGTAGAAACTCAATAAATCATTTATATGATAGCCGAAAGGATAAACTCAACGATGTTTGTAGTGTGCTTCACACCCACTCACTACTGTAGTTCATTAGTCCATCATGCTCAAACATACTCTTCCAACACGTGTTAAATACTTTTACGATAAGATAAGGTCTACTTAATGCTGATTTTTAATTACACTGTAATTCAAACTTCGCGCTCACAGTTAAAGATCCCGGGACATAAAATGCAACGTTGCCTCCTGCGGCGTTAATGAATTACTTTACACAAACACTGCACTCGCGCGAAATATATAACGTCCGAACGTGGGCGTCGTAAAATAAATTAGGTCTATTTATTTTTTACTCTAAATCTTATTTTATGATACTTACTTCCTCCTGCTATCCCGTGGGAGCTGCGTTTGGAATTGCAATGTTGCCAAATGGTGCTTAATGAAAAAATAGCTCTGCTAAACTAAAGTTTACTTTGCTCCTTGTTATTATATAATGCGGTTAGTTAATTGAATTCCAAGTACAGCGTTTAATTAGCGAATTGTTTACGTTATTTCTAAATAATAAGAATTTGCTACTAGTTTTTTATTGTAACCGGTTACCACGACGACTAAAAGAAATTTTTCTCTTAAATTGAGATTATTAGTTTAAAAAAACGTGGTTGTGTCTATAAGAAATATTTGCTAAAATAATTAGTAAAAATTGGTTATTTTTCACTGCGCAAAGTACTAAACTGTATTATAAAATTTGCAAGCAAGATAATAATTTAGAAAATTGACAGAAAAGTGCCACTTTTCTGGTGAAACGTGAGGATTGTCCGTCGAAGGACCTAAAGAATAAATATAAAATTGGTGTATTTACTAGTGCACTGAATATTAACTATTATTTTTTGAACAAAAAGCATAAAGCGAGAAAAAACTATTTAGGAATATTTACTGCACGTAGAATATTTGATAAAAATATTACTGTACTTATTGTTTGCTTAAGAAATGAACATTTCGTAATGTTGGCGTGACACACACTATATATGAAATTGCACTAGTGCAAAATTATCACCTCAATTCAATTATCTCCGCGGAAATTAAGATAAATAGTCTCACGCTATTAGTTGTTTTATATGTAGAGCAATATAGGTAGTTATATTGATTAATGTTAGTACCAAAGTATATAAAACGCGTAACCGCCACTCGTTATGAAAATACTTTACAGTAGAGTAACTTTTCATCGCCAATGACGTTATTTTTCTTACTATTGCAAAAAATGCCCTTCAAAACTGAAAACACATTCAAATAGTCGAAATTTTGCAATTATATTATACGTATAAAAGAAATTCAAAAATGAATTAGAACGCCTACTACCAATATTTGTACATTTTGTTTCGTTTATTATAAAATGCTATTGTAAACGTTCAAATAAATTCGAGATAACCCTAATAATCGCTTTGTGGGAGAAATAATAATAATAGTAAATGTATTGCTTTTATTTTTAATGAACAGGTTAGCTAAAGTACCTACAATATCTATCATGACCATCTACATTAAATGCAAGGGCGTAGCCAGGGGGAGGCAGGGATGGGCATTTGCCCACCCCTAAAAAAATTAAACAGTAAAAGACGTTGATTTATAATAACTGTTACAATTCATATTCTACAAGATATTCGAAAACTGAACTATAATAGGTTATACTTCTAATTTTAATTAAAAACAAATGAGAAAAAAAGAACTCGTACGGTCAATCCATTATATACTATATCTTCGAGCTGTACAGGTTGCAACAGGGAGGTTATTTAGTTCTGGGAGAAGTGCAGCTTGTGATGTAAATGTCAGTGTCAAAAAATGTTGGCAATGAACTGAACAATGTGATAGCCGCCAATGGTTTTAAACAATGTTCGTGGCAATAGCGTGGTTTGCAAATTAAAAGAAAATAATAAATAAAAATATGTACTGTTATTTTGAAAAAAAAATCAATGAGTGCCAATTAATGAATGTATATGATGCGCTTGCATGATAATATTCATGACACAGTAGCAAAAACCTTCACTCACATTTTTCCCTTAATCAATATATCTGGAATAATCTGGTTGTAGTCGAAAATGCACAATAGCGCTGAATGATCGCATGTTTTTCACTTCCAATATTTCAGTGTGTATGTGCGCGTTCTGTTCCGAAAAAAGAGTTGAAAAACAAACATGATATTTGAAAACTTAAAAAAATACCGAAAGCTTTTTGGATTATCCTGCTATAATTTGAGTAGTCTAACAATCAAGCGGAACTGTGGTACAATCCCTGGCAGAATAAACGCTTAGAAAAGAAGAACTGCAAGAGTTGGAACTAGTAGAATATAAAATAGGCTTTTTTCTTAATTAAAATATGCTTTGCACATT
Organism: Agriotes lineatus; assembly: GCA_940337035.1. Taxonomy (NCBI): domain Eukaryota; kingdom Metazoa; phylum Arthropoda; class Insecta; order Coleoptera; family Elateridae; genus Agriotes; species Agriotes lineatus. The sequence continues at coordinate 7,707 of CALNHX010012824.1, forward strand.
TCCTCGGTTCAACCTTGTACAACATGCACCATTGAAAGGTCCTTTAGTGCTTTGCGTAATAGTGAAAATCTGGTTGCGATCAACAATATCAGAAAACCGCTTTACTAGACTATGTATCTTGAGTGTACACAGAAAAAATATACTGGAAAGAAGTGGGGAACTAGAAGATAAAGTTTTAAAAATGTTTGCGAAATCTAAAGTTAATTTAAATTATAATTTTTTGATGATTGTAAAAAGTAAACAACATTAATATGTAACAATAATAGTTAATTATGTATATAAATTTTTGCCCCCCTCTAACTAGAACCCTGGCTACGCCCTTGATTAAATGTATTAGTACATATTTAGTTGGCCGTGTATTTACTTATGAAAAATGACATTTTTTTACTGCTTGTAAAAACTTAATTTTGCAGTTTTTCAAAAACTACACTTCTTACAAAAAACTTTTTTACAAAAGTTATAGACAATTACGTAATATTTGACACTGTTTTAAAAAATAAATTTTCTTTATTAGATTTTGAACGTGGAGAAAATTTAAAAAAAATGCGATTTTAACTTATAACTGTTATAGTCCAGTCAAATAGGAATAATTAGACGGAAATGAATGATGAAGTTTTGAAATTTCAGGAAGATGTTCATTTAGGCGTACTGTTAAACATTATTAAAAATCCTAAACTCAATCTGTTGCGCTTGGGCCGTCATCTTGGAAAAATAATGCTCTGATTCGATTTTTTGTTTTTCTAGCGCTAACCATTATTATGTCTCATACAGAAAATAAAGCTTATAACATTCCACACAAAAGAGATTATATACAAAGTTCAGCAGAATGTTACGATTTTTAATAAAACGTTATAGGTTTGGACAGGATGCAATGATATTAAAGATCAAACATGTAATAGATTCTACATACCTTTGGATTTGATATGTCAATAAAAATAAACGGCTGGTTTTTGCATGCAATAATTTTTGTGGTCGAGCAATGGACAAGGTTGAGCTGAACCACTGCAGTACAATTTGCGTTTCGGTTGGACTTGGGGGACATCAGTGGCAGAGTAGATGCACCTGGCCATTTGCAGATGGGCCAGAAAATAGCAAGAAGATGAATTTGTTCTCAACAAAAAAGGAATTTGTAGTGGAAGTTCTGAACGAGTAAGGATTGCATGTCTTCTGTCGGCGTTTCAGTGATATTTCCTGGGTATCAAGTAGACCCTTAGACCAGGAGTAGGTCTAAAAGTAGACCAGACTTGACAGCCCCAGATTGTTTTCTATGTAGCTGAAAGAGATTTTTTTCATGGGTTTTTACAACATAGACGACTTAAAAAATTGCATTCATACCAAAATTGAAAATATCCTCGGCGAAATTCTGTGTAGTCATGATAAATTTCTCTGGTAGTCACTTGAAAGGTTTGATAATAGGTAATAAAATCCAAATATTTATAGAACAATTTGTGATAAGAATAGGTAATGTGTTTTGTTTTGTTCAAACTGCTGCATAAAAGTTACGGCGTTTTGAAAATAGTAACATTATTCTGCCGAACCCTGTACATTGTGCCCTATCTTTAAAAAATTAACTGTAGTTGTACGCTGAATATTAATTTTTTTTTACAAAAGTTGCAATTTATCAACCTTCGTTAATGCATTGAATATGAACTCGACTCATTTTCAAGTCTAGAAAGGATAGAAATAAAGAAAAGTTTTACAATTTTTCACACCTTTACTATTTTTGTTTATTACACGCCACGCGAAACATTACTACGAAGTTGCGTAGCAGATCGTTAATAAATATTACGTACTACAATTTTGACCCTTCTCAGCATATTGTACAATTTAATATCTATTAATCTGCAATTAGATAAAGATGTTGAATTGGATATTACATTCAAAATTTTTTATATAACTTTAGAAGATGTATTGCTTATATGAGTCATTCTTGATTACATTTGTTAGCTGTTTTGAAGTGCTGAGAATTACAAGCCATCCGCTCGGCGGCTCCACATATTATTGTTTATAGTTTATTTTTGTTTACTCATGAAATGTGCTCTAATAGTAAGTATAACAACTGGAACAAAGATGTTACTGCGAAAGAACGGGACAGTTTGAAAAAGAGATTAGATGCGAATAGATCTTTGAGTTGTTTAGTCGATATGTATCTTTAGTTTTGTATTAATTGTTCAATAAATACATTTTAAAAGGATTTGTTGTTTGGGGAGCTTCTACATTGTCTCAACTAAGTCACTTTGCATTTTGCGTACATATACGTAGATAAGTATACTTATGTATTTATATTTTTAAAGTCCCCACCAATGTTTGCTATTCAAACAGGTGACACTAACATCTCAACCCTGCCAGTGGCCAGCTACCATTCTACCCTACAAAATATTATTCATGTAAAAAAACTACAATCCTACGTTCCGTTAGGATCACGCTATTTAATATTTACATGCAAATTTACAATTTCACAAAAAGCCAGAATCAAAGAAATTATCACGTTTATTATTTCAAAATTGAGAAAATAAGAAAAATACCCCCCTTTTTCACAATCGCATCCCAAAATCAATTAAAAAATGCAATCGACCAGTAGAAAGTCTCCAAACAGCGAATATCACACAAATATCGATATTAAGGTTTTCTGATAATTATAACGTTTTCGCAATTTTGCAACCCCCAAATTCACCTAGGCGGCAAAATTCCCACATCCCGAATTCTTTTAAAAAATACAGTCGATTAGTAGAAAGACTCCAAACAGCGAATTTCACACAAATATTAACTTTAATGTTTTTTTCTGTTAATTGTAACGTTTTCCCCATTTTGCTCCCAAATCCACCTGAGCGACGAAATTCTCACATCACTAAATCTCTTAAAAATTACAATAAATTAGTAGAAAGTCTCCAAACAGCGAATCTCACACAAATATTAGTTTTAAGGTTTTTCTGATGATTACAACGTTTTTCCCATTTTGCAAACTCTCAAATCCACCTGGGCCACAAAATTCCCACATCCCAAATTCTCTTTAAAAATACAATCGACCAGTAGAAAGTCTCCAAACACAAATATCGATTTTAAGGTTTTTCTGATAATTATAATGTTTTTCCCATTTTGCAACCCTCAAATCCACCTGGGCCGTAAAATTCTTAAAAGCCCACAGACTTATGCTTATAATGCCAAAAACAAAATTTGACCTCTGTTTATGCGAACATCCAATTTGCTACAAACGAACTTCATCTTTACACTTTTGTAACTTCGTCCTTGTGCAGACCAAAAAAAAACAGCCAGTACGATGATCCTCTTTTCAACTAGCCCCAAATCACATTTGGATCTTTCAAGTAGTATACGGAAGTATTAGGAAACTTAAGTCATACATTCAGAAACTATGTCTTTCGTTTGTTTTCCTCTCTACTCCATGTAAAAAGGCTTTCTACGCCTGACGGTCTTTATTTGTTTGGCACTGTATTAGTTATACCGGAGGGGTCGGACTGCAAATATTTCTTTGGCCTTTTTTCTTCCAAAAAGCACAAATAAATAAAAAATAACGGATATATGAATATTGTATTGTTTACCCAAATTATGCAAGTTTAATTATTCTTACCATTTCAAATTCGTAACTCGCACTTTGCAAACATTCGACAACGTATTCTCATAGGGCACTTCATCAGATGGTGAGTCGTGTTCTTATCAAGAACTCTGTGCAATGAACTGTTTCTTCCATTTCAATAGCAATATCCACACATTGCAGCACATTCCAATCCAGTATTTTTGCATCCACAGATGATGTAAAGCTTTTTTTGCATTTGCATGAAATCAATGTTAGCAGGGGCTTGAAGTGTTAGTACAGGAATAACGAAGTCGTTCACTCTTTCTCAACCCCAAAGTTCTATATTCATTTCAAATGTACGCCACTTTTGATTGTGATTGTATACCTACACGAAACGAATGCTGTTGTGCTGCTGCAGCAATAAGTTGTAATAAAGTTAAATTTGGCTTATTTTTTGCAATTGAACTCAAACAGATGTAAAGATGGCGCAGTTGCATGTGCGCCATATATAGATAGAAGAAATCGTTCTCCAGTTCGAATTATTTCGTAGTGAGTTGTATTCCCGTTGTTAAAAATGTTTACTACTTTTTGCAAATCATCTCACTCCCACAGTTGAAAGCATTTCCGTTTTCCTTTCTGGAAAAGGCATGATGTGTAATCACAACCACTGAATGCATGTGCAAAAATCCTTTCTTTAAGTCATTCTCGTGATTGAACATTTTATGACGCAGTCTCTCTTTTCCCTGGCTTAACCAAGTAGGGCTACATCCTTCAATAGAGGAAGAAAATCTGTCTTCTCCAATAATTACAACTTGATTCGAAGATTCTCTTTCTATTGCCGTCGCAACAATAAGGCTGTCAGCGTCTCTGGAGCCTGTTTAATGATGAACACTTCATCTTTAAATTTCTCCATTAACATTGAAATCAATAGATTTCGTATTTATTGGACGAGAACTTGTCTTGCGCTATAAGTTGTCATAGTGTTATTATTAAGAAGAATATCAGCACCTATGTACTTCGAAGAATGTCGATCCTGTTCAGACTTCTTGGTACTGTCATTCCAAAATTACGTTTCACGTAATTTATGTACGTAGCTTAGATGCCAAATGAAACTATGCGTGATATATCCATCGTCGATGACATGTATTCTACCATTCTTCATATTATACAATACAGAAGTTGTCCTCTTTCCTATGCCCGCTTCATTGAACAGAGAAAACAATATGCAACTTGCTCGTACTTCAAGTAGTCGAGTAGCTGCTGATCATCTTTCTTCGCGATGATAATTTGCTGAAATAGCAATAGAGTGTTAATTGGTTCTAAAACGATATGTAGGTAAAGGTTCAGGGTCATTTATAGAGACCTTGCAGCCCTTTTCAGTCAATAACGGGAATTTCTGCATGGGTGAGAGAAAAGAGTGGTGGAGAATAGAAGAGAGGACAGGAAAGCCACCTAGAAACTTGAATCAGAGCACGGGAATCGAACCCCCGACCTCCTGAATGCCAAGCGGAAGTGGCAACCACTAGTCCACAGAGCAAGGTCTAATACGCCGTGAACTTCTATTGCTGAGTTGGGGGTTGCAAGAGGATAAATCCTGTTAGCGTGCTTCATCTTAAAGTTTTTAAATTATTCCCAGTGTAGTTCTTCATTACTTTTGTATCTATTTCCAGTAAACCGTGACAATCAAATTTCTCATCGTCAATAACGCCAGTATTAACCATCATAATGTCATCAGAAATGAGAAATGAGAAAGGATAACCAGATTTCAAGTGGTTTTACATCTTCGCGTCTCTTTCTATTCCATAACAAACAAACAAACTATGCCGTTGTGGGGCTCTGCAGTAATGATAATAATTGATGATTAAAAAACCTGTTTTTTCTTTATTCAGCGGTTACCTACAGCACAACTATTATAAATATGGAAAAATGGGTAAGTACAACTTTTTTCATAGATAATTTTCTAAGCTTTATTTTTTATTCAAAACATAATTGCGGAACCGCTAATGGTTAGCGTAATATATCATTATGTTCAGGACTTTTAGTATTATACCTATACATAACAATACTTCATTATTTATTTTTGTTAAATGTGGAAACTTGACTTTGACTGGACTAAACGTATTTTACCAGAAACAGCAAAGTGCACATAGTTGACGTTAAGTTACTTGTTACTTTCTTTTACCTCTTTTCTCGAAGTCGATATTTTTGCGGAAATATCCGTTTTGGTGTCTTCTGATTCAGAAATAGTATATTACACAACTAGTTTAGAAAAGTGATGCGTTTCATGTACTAGTTTATCGCATTTTATATAGAAATGTAAAATATTATTTTTTTATATAAAGGTGACATTAAATGTCAAAACATAACCAAGCTGAGCAGAACTTGTTTTTATCTACTGAAGTATAATAAGCAGCTCCAGTCGAAGTTTTATGCGTTTGGCAGTACTGAAGTGTATTGTTGGTGGCACTATAAGTCTATGTCAAAATCGAGGTTAACATGTTAGGTTTTGTTTGTTATTTGACACAGACTGACGCAAAATGCTAAATTTTAATATGACATAAACTGACAGTGCCACCAACAATACACTTCAGTATTGCTAAACGTAAAACGAACTGTCGTTGCTATGTTGTAATAGTTGTTATGTTGTAAAATACCACTTTAATAAACTCTTTTATTGTAGAAATATAGTAGCTACATTACCATATGAAATGCGATAAAATTATTTACTAAATAAGTAACACCTTAGCTTGCTTGTAAACCAAAATTACAACATATACATGTCCTTTCAATTGCTCTAACCTATAAAAATGTCAAATGTTATTTAGACATTTTTCTAACTAGATATTTTACACTGTTAAAAATTAGTTAAACCACGGCCTACTGCAAGCCCTATGGAAATAAAAGCAACTATACCAGGAACGCTCTTTGTGTATACATTGCCATAGTGTACAAAATAGTATATTATGATACTAGTGTAGAAGTACGCCTTTAAAGCACGTGCGACGAGTTTAAAAGCACGAAGCTATGCGGAGTGCTGTTAACGTCGTTAGTGCTTTAATGGCACTTATACACGTGTATCATACGCAATTTTTTCTATGATCGTAACAAAAATATAAAAACTTAGTTCGATGACACTTTTTCCGCCACAATGTGTTAGATATTCTAGGTTATGTTGACATTCAAACTTATGACAAACCGTGTTTTAATATAGTATTAAAACACACCACCAATGGCAACTTGCAAAAAAGACGTAATTCGGGCGCTAATATTAAGAGTGTTACAAACGTCACTTTTGATACGATCGTAGAAAAATTTATTATTGATTGCATTTTTAAATAATGTAGTAATTTGTTGTAGAACAACAGACCATAGTTATTGTGGCAATTTTCTGTTTGGTATGTTTTGACGTAATTTTGATATTATTGAACGCCCTGGTCACCTGACTCTCGGCTTCGCGAACAAGGACATATTTATTTACATTATTTTTAATATCGATTAAACATACAACTACGTTGTAACTAGATGTTGTAAAGATATCCAGATCAATAAACGCTTGTCTGACGTCCTTCCATAATGCAACCGTTTGAGTTCTCCTTTGTCCTTTGTACTTTACACAGTTCTCTTACGTGCGTACCTACTGTTACTGTGACCCATAAACGTAGTTAAACATATGAAAAAAAATCTGGAACAAGACATAATGCATTTGCAATAAAATATTACGAGTAGCTACATCTCTTGCAATTTCGTAGCAAATAAATTGGTTTGTTAGTTTTGTTCTTTAGTCATTGATGTGCCGGTCTCACTTTAGTGGAGGGCCAGTAAGCACACCCAACAAACACTTTTGGTTATTATGTTTGTCTCTGAGAGAGAAAGTGATTTTATTTGTCTTAATTTCATTTAGTGACATTTTATTATAATTAAACTCGCATTCGACAGTAGACTGTGTTGGTAATTTTCTTAATAACATCTTCTATTTCAATATTTGCATTCATGAGACTCATATCTTCTGAAAAATAAACACATCAACACCAGGAATCGTTACTAAAAAATTATTTACATCAATAGTGAATAAATCTTTTAAATCTGAATTCATGAGACTGATCTCCTGCAAAAATAACCACATCGGCATGAGAAATTATTATCGCAAGAGCATTTACATAAATAACAAACAAAGGAGGTCCCAGCTCCGATTCGTATGACACTCCATATTCAGTAGTGGATACTAGTGATACTTAACTTAAAACATAAGACACTTACACACTTACCCCTTTTGAAAAATTGTTCTAGTTCAGTAACCAGCATGTTTCGTTTAACAGAATCGAAAGCTTTCTTTAAATCGCAGTAGCTCCTAGAAACATTGTATTTTTAAAACTCTCGAAAATAATGTTCATTAATGCAGCAATTGCCTGACTAGTCGTTGAACGAATAAATCCTTTCGAAAGCTGAACTGGGTAGTGCTGAAAGAGGATTAACAAATTTAATAATTCCGAAAAAACGCACAGAGACAAACACAATAATTTGTTTTTAATTGTCCGGTATATTTCCCATATTCCTTACGAGATAGGGGATTGGTTCTTCAGATACTCCTATTCTACATCTTTTGTCTTGTATCCGAATCTGAAGTTAACATTTAAATATCTCGAAATGGAGCACAGAAGACGGACAACCATACAAATCATTTTTAAAAATATATCCTCCATTTTGTCCGTGTGCCTTACGAGATATGAAGTTGGTTCTTCAGATACTACTGTTCTACGTTGGCATCTTTCATGCGAATCTGAAGTCAAAGTTTCAAATTTCCGAAAAACGCATATACAAACACACAACAGACAAACACAATTAACAATCGTGATAAAATAACAACTTGTTACACTTACAGTACATCTACCGAATTAAAGCTACGGCAGATTACAGCAGGTACTACGGGAGAATTAAAATAAAACTGATACGGGAGACCATAAAAAATATGACCACTGTCTACACTGTACTTTATAAAGCTACATTTGAACTACAATTGACTGTATTTTTAGTGACTTTAATGCAGTCGAATAAGCTATACAAATTTGCATAAGTATGTACCTAATTTAAACCACATATACAGTGTGGTCCATTAAGTGTGCAACAAATGGGAAATTTTTTTATTAGTTGTACAATCGAAATTTAAATATTGTCAAAAGTTAGTGCATGTTCGATAACCATATCAGATGCCCTTAGAATGGCTTCAAGTCAAACAATATACAGGGCAGGACAAAAAATATGAAATACGTTCAAGAACAAAGTTACCTTATTTAAAAAAATATAGCAAAATTTTATTGAGAAAAGTTGTTTAGAATTAAAAGTTATGCTCAAATACAAAGTCACGGCCTCCTATTCGAATTTTGATTCTTTTTTGGAAAATTTTGTATTACCCCCGTATGATACATATTTTTATTATTTTGATTTTATATGTATTTAAAGTAGCCACAACCACAGCACTTATAAATAACTTTTAGCAACTTGAAGCGTATTTGTAAAATTTACTTAGATTTATATTTTTTTAGGTAAGCGTCCACCACATGTTTGTTGCAACGATATTTAACAGAACTTTAGAATTTCGCAAATATTCTTTTTAACAAGGCAAATGCTTTACTAATAATAATTTACATATGAAAAACTCTTAATAAAATCAGAATAATAAAAATATGTAGCATACGGGGATAATACAAAATTTTACAAAAAAAGAATCAAAATTCGAATAGGAGGCCGTGACTTTGTATTTAAGCATAACTTTTGATTCTAAACAACTGTTCTCAATAAAATTTTGCTATATTTTTTGAAATAAGGTAACTTTATTCTTGAACGAATTACATATTTTTTGTCCTGCCCTGTATATTGTTTGACTTGAAGCCATTCTAAGGGCATCTGATATGGTTATCGAACATGCACTAACTTTTAGCGGTATTTAAATTTCGGTTTTACAACTAATAAAAAAATGTCCCATTTGTTGCACACTTAATGGACCACACTGTATAATTTACATTAAAATGTAACACATGGATAAGTTAAAAAAGAAGTGCAAAATTAATTTTAAGCTTCAAAAAAATTGACAGCTCTATGTCACCAAAAAGCATGCTACAGATTAGGCAAGTTTTATTGTTTTCAAACGCGATCAAGTTTATTTTTGATCTCCCTGGAGTTCACATCTTTGTGTAGCTCGTTCATTCTACGCAAAAAGCGCATCGACGGTTTGTCACACTTACAACTTGTGCTACTATGTTCAATATGTAATATTTTAAAATTCAATAAAAATGTGTATACAGTGTCATTTTTATGTATGTAGTGAGAAGCAGTGGTTCAGTGGTGGAAACAAAAACTCAATTAGAAGTTTAATCTATTGCACAGGAATTGTGAGTTTAAACGGGCAAAGTAAGATGGATACACGGTACGGTACTCCATAGCCTCTCCTGCTCAAATCCTACTCTACCCTCCAAGTTGACAAACCGTGGGAATCTGAGTAACAATGTTGGAGATCCGGTAACGAACCCGGATGGATAACAGGGTCAGAGCAAATGCGAGCAGGTGAATGTTTCCCCTAGGGGGTTGGTTCGTGGGCCAGCACTTTGCTAACATAAAACAATAAATTAAAAATATCCTAAGAACAATAAGCCATACAGGCAAAATGGAAAATGGTAAAAGCAAAGAAAACATGTAATGATATGGGAATCTGAGACTTACAAGTCATAAACCCCAAACTAAGCAAAGTTATAAAGCTATTTAAAAAATTTAAAATTGACGTGACAGCTAGCTGAAACAAAAAAGAAAGATAGTGGACATTAATGATATGGAAAATACATACACTTTTACAGCGGCGAGACGTATAGAGAGATACGAGCGCAAATACTATGGTCCACACAAAGCTAACAAAAAATATTAACAAGAGAATTACACAAATTCAGATGAAAATATATAAATAATAGAAAAGAAATTATTAAAAGAAGTGACTTAAACGGTTTTGAGAAGACAACCTTAATGAAAATGAAAGGCGATACATAGAATTATGTACACGTACTCCTTACCGTATAACTTAATCGGTTTTATAATCATAAGAATATTCATCAATTCGCCTGAATGCACGCAACCAAAGGTGTAAAGTCGTTAATCGACTATGCCACTAGTATTAAACAACAATCAAAGTTAACAACTGACTGCGTAAGAGCTTGTGGTAAAGCAGAGTGCGGAACAAATGACATGTGATTAAGAGTGAAATTAGAATTTAGCTCATCACTATCAGAAATTGGAGAAGATAGATGAGAATAAAACATCTAAAAGTGAACACATACAATATAAGCTTGGAAGTTTACAAGTAAACTTGATTAGTTTTCTGTACAAATTAAAGCTGGCAATACAAATGACAAGAGACATCACTGGAAATGTTTCAGAAATGTATGAGCAACAAACAAAAAATCCATCAAGCAGCATTCGAACTAATGGGCAGAAATAACATGGCCAAAGAGTTTTGACGTCACGAACTCATGACGTCAGCTAAACAAGGTCATCCGTCGAATCAGTATGGCTTCCGCGTACAGATCTTAGCTATATCTTCATTGCAATTAAGTATTAATTATAATTGAGCTTTTTTAATAGACAAGTCACTTAGTACCTTTGTTAGTGTATGGCGGTGTGTGATGTAGGCGATTTACCAATGGGAAGTTTTCCATTCTTACCGCCTGCTAATTTGTTATATGAATAGTACCAAATGATGGAATACTTTTATCCTGAAGACTCTAGAAGGCTGTGGTAATGTTATTTTAACAACTACAAACATTTATACTCCAACGAAACATACAAAGGTATGCAAATTACATTTTCTTGAAGGAAAGATTCTAGAACTGGACGACTGGTAACCACTAAATTAACATAATTTAGACTTAATCCAGATGCAATACCAACCCAATTTGCCAATTGTCCAAATTATTTCTCAAAATTAATGCCAAACAAATTACAGTATTTTAATTAAGGTATATCCCAGTGCCCCTACTAACTTACTCTGTTCTTAAAAATAATAATTTAGTTGTCACAATATTTTTATGTGGCATAGAGATAGTCATGTCATTTCGTAATTAAAGATTTGCTGCAAGCTATCGATGTTTCTCTGCTCGATAATATGCAGAATAATAACAACCAAAAACTAATTTTAAATCATGTCGTAAACATACAGAGCTCTATGGTTAGCACGGCTGTTTAGCATTCAGGAGGTCGTGGGTTCGATTCCCGTGGCCGTCTGCTCTGATTTAGGTTTAGTCAACAGAGTTACCCTCTCTATGGCGAATGCCGAGGCAGTACTTCTCCACATTTCCTGGCCTCTCGTCTATTTTCCACCCTTCCTTTTCCTCGCCAATTCCCGTTATTGGCTGAAAAGGGACACAAGGTTTCTATAGCAGCCCGCCCCTGTTGGAGGAATTGAAATGACTTTGAACCTTTTTTACTTTTCGTAAACGTTATCGATACGTTTAATTATTGACGAAGACTTATATCTCTTCTATTTATGGGCAATTAAAATTAAACACGTACTACGTTAGATGAAAGGTATCGATATTGAGTAAATACATTAATTTTTATTCGATAATGTTTACTATTAGTCCATATACAATTTTTACACATTCAGGTTACCTGATCTTGCCACATCCCGAAACTATAAAAACTGCAATTCTCTTTTAAGAGATCCTGCTTTGGAAGACAGACAGGCATTTCAAAGGTACGCTCGAAATATTTACAAATTATCAAACGATGATGAAAATATGTAGTGTTACTAAAGGACGAAATTCATATTCAACACGATTCGTTGTCAGTCTTTTTAATATCTCCACGGCCGGATTGGTGAATCGCAGTGAAAGTTGTTGGGTTGCTCCTAGCGCAGAGCCATCTCCGCTGTATCGATTATAAAGGAGAAAACATTATCAGTACTTCTTCTAATAATAATTCTTTGGCTACTGCGGCTTACGTGTTCATGAACGCAAGTATAGAGTAAAATTTTAAAGACGTAGGCAATGTACATATCACCTACATCAAAACTAACTCCTGAAGTTTTTTATACATTCCTAAAACTGTAATAAAACATTTAAAAGAAATAGGTTTTAGAGGATTTTGCGTCGTTAGCGATAACAATGCAATTAATAATAAATCAATGATCAAGATTTCACTAAACAAAATGTTGAGCATCCTTTTGATAACAGTAAATACTAACAGTGGCCTGTTATTTTATTTATTTGACTCAGTGCATTTTGTTAGCATCAAATCGATTCGTCGGCTAATTCTCTCAAACAAAACAAACTTTATGACTACTTGGATACAATTGCTAGCCGGTCAGTCTAGGTAGACGGCGTGCAGCTCTTTAAGTACTCACAAATCAATAAAATCCAAAAGAGCGCCAACAAATCTTTACCAATTGACGACACTTGTCCAGGCATTCAACTGAGAATTCGTAAACTCAAGTAGCACATAGTTTTCTGAAATAAAATCTCAAATCACACACAGATAGCAGTAACAAATAATAATACCATAATGCTAATATCACACACAAATTAAAATTGCATTTATTAGAAAGTAATTATTAGTACAAATATCAGGTAATTATTAGCCACTTTAATGTTAATTAGTAGTACAAATTTTAAATAATTGTTGGCCAATTTAAGGTGCACTTCAATAACATGCGGCTTGTGAGGACAAAGGCTTGTACAACAGTCCTAACAAAGGTACAAACATGATCCACAATAATTTAAAATTAAATGCGGTCGCAACTAACTTAGACTCCGTGGTTGGGAAATTAATTATTCAGGTACTCAGTTCGTGAAACGAACTATACAATAGCAGCCGGCGTCCGAATTGTTAGCAATCGGGTGAGCCTCTAGCACTGGTTTACTGATCGCATCTTGTATAATTTAACTTAAAAGAAAGGAAGACAAAACTTGATCTTAGCTTCCTTGGAGCCACTTCTGCACGCTATGTGATGATCCAGATAGACGGAGGCTCACACATCCGAAGGTTGCGTGACAACAGCTCGAACCAGGCCAAGTCGACGAGCTCGGTCGCGGAGATGGCGTTTCACCAAAGCTGAACCTATGAGTTTCAGGGGCCCCGGACTAGTTGCCCAGATTAATTTGGGCCACGTATCGCTGAATAACAGGCAAAGTGCATATAAAATCCGCCAACTAGGCGCGAGAAACAAATTCTCCGCAGAACTGCCCGGGCTACAACAATCCGCAACTTCTGCGGAGGCCACGAACCAAAACAAACATATTCTGTAAGTCCGTAAAGCCGCAGAGCAATTTCAAAGACGCTACGAGTACAATCAAGTCACCAGGAAGAAGAGACGCGTTCAAACAAAAGCCAAATACGAAAATCTGAACCACAGACATTAAAAATATAGATGGGGCATACACCTAGATGTGAAAATAGTAGAATGTAACAATTTATTAAAATGTATAATATAACAACTGGTTATATTGCAAACCTGGCTAAATATTGACCTATCCCGATTTTGAAACGGGGGAAAAATTGCGACGTTTCATTCATTCAAATCACTTTATCAGATGAAACGTGATAAATTACTTAAATTTGGTTATTCTCTAAATGTAAAACCTTTGCATTCCATAAATGTAGAATAATAATAAAAAAACTAAATATTCAAACAAATGTTACACACAAATAACAAAATACCTATTAAATATTGGATTCAACAATTAAAAATAGCTCAAGCTACTGCCGATTTCATTGAAGCTACATTAACATGGTGGAAAATTGTTAATATGAAAACACCTCTTAAAGGTAACGATTAAATGACATACTATATCAAGGACCAACAAATTTAGTGGATCGTAAATTGACGTTTTCAGACAAAATGATAAATCGGCTTGATCTTTGGAAAACTGGAAATTT
>CALNHX010012825.1:0-22148 GCA_940337035.1 Agriotes lineatus
GATATTCTTTGCTAAATTATACAAATAGCCGATTGTTAAAAAGGTGGTTAAAATCGTATATGGTTCCATATGTTACTATATTTAGTTGATATACATCCACGAATTCATTAAAGTTATTCCTCCATAAAATCCTTTCTTGTTTACAATCTTCTGGAGTGATTAATATTTGCCGATATATTTTGTTTATATATTGCAATGGCTTATGAGATATTGTTGTGATATGATTGATAAATAAATTCAATCAAAGGTCCACCACACAAATTATTTTTAATTTTGAAAAAAATCAAACTTCGACTGATTAATTTCTGGGTTCGCCGATTTATAATATTCGCTATAGTACACTGAATTTCATAAGAAATGAACCACCCCGAAGGAGTTGAAGCACAACTTCGAAATTTCGTAGAAATGGGTAGTGCATGGAGACAAACAAATTATTACAGTTTTCTGTTCATCATGTCCCAGACATGTTCAATAGGGTTTAAATCCGGGGATCTTGCCGGCCAAGGCAAATGCAGAACATTGTTTTGTGCTAGGAACTCTAACGTTACGTGAGCAGTATGAGGCCGCGCATTATCGTGTTGGAAGACGGCCCCTACTAACACGGGCTCCAAAATAGTGTCAATGTAACGTCGCGCGTTTAGAGTTCCCGGAATGAATATCAAGGGAGACCTGCCGCCGTAGCGTATTGCTCCCCACACCATTACAGCAGGAGTTAAAGCCGTGTGGCGACGCTGCACAAACTGCAAATTTTGCCTCTGACCTCTAAGTCGTCTGATCCGTAAACGTCCATCAGAATTCCATAAGCAAAAACGGGATTCGTCGCTGAAGACGATAGCTTCTCATTCATGGACCCAATGTTGTCGGTTTTGGCTCCATTGAAGTCTGGTATCTTTATGTTGTTGAGTCATAGGAAGACGAAAATAAGGACGATATGAGCGTAACCCAAATGTGCGTATTCGACGATAAATTGTGCTCATAGACACTCGACGACCAATTGCTCTTACCCAATTGATTGCAACAGCTCTCGTTGGTTCTACTGGGTCCTGCATTACACTTCGCCTTAACAGCCGATCTTCGCGTGCTTCTGTCACTCAAGGACGTCCACTGCCTCTAAGACGAGTTTCTACGTGTTCTTCCTGCCAATCCATCCAAGTCCGTCTAATAGTGGCGTGAGGTCGGTCCATGCGCCTGCCAATTTCCTGAAAGCTTAAACCAGCATCATGCATTCCGATAATTCGTCCTCTTTCAAAGGGCGTAAGATGGCGAAAATTTGCACGTCTTCGAACGCTTGGCATTTTTTAAGCACTAACTTCACTAATTCAGTAACAACAATCACAAACAAACAGCGAACTACTCCGAAAAATACCATCCAACAAAAGACAATTTCAGGTTCTAACAGACAGATAATTTCTATCAGCAGTGACAGATGGCCTCCAATATTTAATCATTTGTTTGTCTCCATGCACTACTAAATTCTACGTAATTTTGAAGTTCTGCGTCAACTCCTTCGGGGTGGTTCATTTCTTATGAAACGCAGAATAGTTTGCCCTATATTGATAATGCATACATCTGTTAATAATAAATTGCTAGCTCAGATAAAGTACACATGAAACTCAAAATCTCAGGTCTTGGACTCCTAATTTCAATCGAATTTTAAAAACTGGCTCGGACGCCACTGCAAAAGTGATTTGAAATTCAATTCGAACCGTACTGCGCCGGTGCAGATAAACTGACAGATAAACTGACCCACATAATTCAACGTACGCTGTCAGCCTGCGTTTTGAAATGAATTGTTAAACGGTTTTAATGAGCAATTTGATCAGGTAAGTTTTTAATTTCGCGCCTTCAATCGGCGTCACTAAGCTTTTTTGTTTTCCAGGCTAAAACCGCGATTAACTTGTTCCAAGAGGACGCTTTCGTGCAATTGTTATTCTTAACCTCAAAATTTGGATTTAAAATGGAAATCCTGAAGACGTAGCTGCTCATGGACAGAAACAATAGCTGGATTTTGGTTCCGCAGCTCGTATTTTAGGTAAGGTATCACTTTCCCTGCTTTTTTACCTTTACCCTTACTTTCTTTCGGGTGCTGCCTCGGATACCTCTTCTATGGTGCCTGCGCTGTTTGTTGAGCCTCCTGGATGCTGAGACGGATGTGCGGAGTCTTGTAGACCTCGGTCGGACCTGCTGGTACCCTATATCAGCCTCTGGTAAGCCGCAGAACACTTGCTCGGGATGCTGGGACGACTGCCGTTGGAATCGGAGGAGGTAGCCGACGAAAATTAATTTTATATCGTCGAAATGGCCACCTTTACTCTCACTGATGCAGCACAAATTTCTCTACACACTGGTGATATTTTAAACTCAATATTTTTATGTTTACTATGAGAAAACTTAATAAATTGGTAGAGCAAAAACTGGCATGTCAAGAATAATTCTATTTCAATTGTTTGTGACCAAGCTTCTTATAAACAATCAAGCATCTAAATTCGAATTGACAGGATATAAACTGGGTACAAATTAACAACTTCCAACAATAAATTCAAATTTTACAATACATTCTGTGAAATTTCTAACAACTAAAATAAATGTTCTTCAAATTCTTCTGTAAAAACGTCTCTCAGCGCCACTCACTTCGCTTTATTATACTTGTCTTGTCGCGCACGTCACTCTATTGATTAACTATTTACACTAACTTTGTTCATTTCCTGTTAATGTGTGATTTTCTTCATTAATTAAATAATGTGTCCTTTTCCCCAACTTTTATATTAATCTTGGTTGCATGTTCTATTTTAGAATTTTCTTTTGGGTTGTGCTCTATTGCACCATGATCCATTCATTTATCCTTTTTTCTTACCTTATTTAAAAAAGCTCATAACACACGTCTTTATATAATTATTATTTTAATAGCTAACGGTTCATTTTAAGCTGTGCATATTATAAACTATTGTGCCAGTTTTAACAAATTTTTAGGTTCTATTTCTACATTGCTCAAACCTTTTATATTATGTTTTAAAATTATATATTTTACTGACTCCAATACATAAAAATTGACCTTCAATATTTTTCTATTAATTCAATTACTTTCAATGTTAATGGCCAGTTTCGCCATTGTGGTTATGATTTGATAAATTATACGGAATTTCTCAGTTGTATGCATTACCTCAACTCTGCGCTTTAGTGACATTATTTTTAATTTCTTTGCATTGCTACGAGAGCTGAGTAGAGGGCTAAATAGCACTGCAATATATCGGCCGTTAAAACAATCTTGTGCTTTTAAATATCAGAATAATTAAAAACAAGTTATCTTGGTGTTTTGGTCTAGACATGAATATTCCATTTTGACTAATTCCTTGAGAAGTTACAACCGATGCATGAAACACGACCAGTAGTAATGATTTTAATTGATTCTTTTATTACTGCCTAGATAAAACTCATCAGGTTTATTGATGCTAATACTGGAACCAATTGTTCTTGATATTCGTTTATAAATTGACTGTAACTTGTTTGCAGTTACGAATTTTATTTTAATTTATTCTTTAAAATCTAAAACCTAGTAGCAATTCTCTGTATCAAGCAGATATTGGAAGAAATAGTTTTAAACAGAAGTTTTACTATTAACCTACCAACATCGTTGTGTTAAAAAATTTTTGCAAAAAGTGCCTCCCATTGTAAGTATTCCTGAGAAAATTTTTAATGACTGTTTCTCAATTGTAGGGGAAGTTGTCCTACCTAGGAACAGTATGCCCCTAGGGACAAACGCGTTTACTGAACATCAGTCGTATATGGAGTTGTAAGTTATGTGACAAAATTACATTCTATCTATGTATGGTTACCTATCTTGTTCAAACTTTATCTGTGATTCCGGTTAACCTTGATATTTGATGTGTTGTTCTCGTGATGTGCAGATGTAAATTTTTTCTTAAAAGTGTGAGTTAAATTTCAGCTGAAATTTTTATTATAAGTGTCAAATTCTAAGTGTACCTATATTAATTAGTATCCCCTTCAAGATAATTCAAGGTAAGTCTCCAAATTTACATAAGCATGCTGAAAAAATTTAGGTAATGTGCCAGATGAGCACTGAATGTACCAGGGGCAATTTTGCATGATGCACCTAGAGACATGTCCCCAGGTAGAACATGTAGTAATCTGTGTTTCTGTATAGTAAACTATGATGATGATGAGTTATTTATGCTATTTTTATTTTGTTATCAGACAGGCACAATGCCCCGAAGTAAAACCAGTAAAATAAAATCTTGCCCGGATAAAGCGGAAATGAAAGCTGCCGTCAAAGATGTGTTGGAAAATAAACTTTTACTTAGAAAAGCTGCAGTCAAGTATGGAATATCTAAATCTGCCATAGATAGAAGTATTAAAAAATTTAAGAAGAACGAAGAAGATGAGTTTAATTACAATCCCAGTTTTGATCATCTCAAGGTTTTTACATCTGAACAAGAATCTGAACTTTCTGATTACTTATTGCTGTCTGCAAAGCGTAATTATGGTCTCACAGAGTAGAAACAAGAAAATTAGCCCATAAATTTGCTATAACTAACAACGTAGAGGTTCCTAATTGGCATGAAAATGAAATCGCTGGAGAAGGATGGTTACGCAAGTTTCGTAATAGACATCGCAACCTTTCACTCAGGAAACCGGAAGCTACCAGCTTGGCGCGAGCGACTGCGTTCAATAGAACTACTGTTAGTGAATTTTTTACAAACTATCAAGACATTCTAAAAAGAAGTAATTTCCAACCTCATCAAATCTGGAACACAGACGAAACTGGATTGTCTACAGTTCACGACCCTCCAAGAATTTTGGCTCCGCGGGGTATGAAGCAGATTGGAACTATGACTCGTGCTGAAAAGGAAGTTAACGTGACCATGATAGCATTAGTGAATTCAGCTGGTAATGGTGTACCACCATTATTCGTCTTTCCTAGAGTTCATCTAAAGAATAATATGCTAAACGGGGCACCCCCAGGCTCTATTGGTGCTGCTAATCCTAGCAGATGGTCAAATGAGGAGATATTTTTGAAATTTCTAGAACATTTTATAATGCATGTACAAGCGAGTCCTAAAAATCCACAGCTTTTGATATTGGATAACTACGAAAGCCAATATTCCCCACAAGTTATTAGTAGAGACAAAGCTACTGGAATTGTAATACTAACCCTGCCGCCTCATACATCGCATAAGCTCCAGCCTTTGAACCGCACAATTTTCGGACCATTTAAGACGTTCTATTTTAAAGCCATGAATGATTGGATGAACTCACCTGGCAATGCAGGAAAACCCATCACCATATATGAAGTTGCGTAACTTGCTGGGGTAGCTTATGAATTATCTTTAAATTTGAGAAATATAACAAGTGGATTCAAATCCACTGGAGTTGTGCCAATAAATGAAAATATCTCGATGATGTTGACTTTATTTCATCCAACGTAACAGATAGACCTTTACCTGTTGAAAATGAGACAACTCCAGAAACAGATGCTTCAACTAGCAATATGGATGGTGTCGAGAAGACTTCTTCTGTGCCACTGGAAATTGTGCGAGTAACACCTGAAACAATTAAGCCTTTTCCAAAAGCCGGTGAACGAAAAACCAAAACAAGGTGTAGAATATGAAAATCCAATATTATAACTGATACACCGGAAATGCAGATGATTAGACAAAAAAGGAAATAAGAAGCTGAATTTAACAAAAACATTTAAATCAAAGAAGCAGAAACTTACGAAAACATTGTTTGAGAGTAGTAGTGACGAAGATGCTGCAACAAAAGTGCCGTTAAATGACTTTCCTAGCGATGAGGTGGAAGATGAATTAGCTGCTAGCCAACTAGAAGCAAGGATTGAAGATGAAAATATTGAGGAAGGTGATTATCTGTTAGTTCAGTGCATGGGGGGAAAAACAAAACTGTTTTTTGTAGCGCTAGTAATACAGGCAAAAAAGTAAAAAAAATAATTGTGAAGTGAAGTATCTCAAGAAAATGAGTAAAAAGTTTGTTATGAAGGTAGATGAACAAATGTATTTTATCAGATGTGAAGATATCATTATGAAACTTTCTCCGCCTGAAACCATTGGATCCACCAAGAGAAGTTCTAATCATCTTAAGTTTTCTGTGGATTTTTCATTATACCACTTGGGTTAATATCTTTGTTTACTTCTAATTTTAACTTTATTTGTATTATTGCCTAACATATGTGCAGTAAATATACAATTTTTCTTTCATAACTGTCAATTTATAATATTATCCCTAGGTCCAACATAGTATGTCCCCTGGCACATACCGGGTACGTACCTAGGGACCGAAAACATTGACAAGTTAAATGTAATGTAAAATGTTTAAATTTTATCACAGGATTTTCTAAAATGACCTGTATGTATTAGGCATATAGTAGTGCATCACATGACGTATTCGTTATTAGTTTTTTGTTATCTAGGCTCACAAAAAAAATAGAAAAAAAGTGTCCCTAGGTAGAACAACTTCCCCTACTGTCTTTCTATCTTAAAATATATAAATAAAAACACTTTGTCTATTAATCGATTTGCTCATAAATATAGTACTAGAAACAAAACTGATGCTCTTCCAGTAAGAACCAATAATGCAATTGGCCAAAAAAGCTTAAAATACTATGCACCAAAGGTTTTTAATAATTTCAGAGATACATTAAAGAATCCGATATAAATTGAAATTTAAGAAATATTAAAAAAAATTGTAAGGTCTTTGCGAGACCCAATATTACAAACATAACAGATTTCAGTTAAGGGTTTCAACAAAAAACAAAAAAATATGCACTTTAAAATAAAAACTATGCGAATTAATTATTATTAATGATACACATCATTTATAGTTTTTACTGTAAATAAACGAACAAGTAGAATAATTATTTGTTTGTTTGTTATGGACGAGGCCTAGGCATGTGGAGTACCAGGTACCATAGACACCGACTGCTTTGGTCATATGGTCAAAGTCCTACTTAGAACTTTGCCGTAGTAACATGGGACCCACGGCTTTATATCACTTCCGAATGATGGCATTCTGCAGAGGTTTTCATCCACATTTTTTAATTTTTAAAAGCTTTACCGGGACCGGGAATCGAACTCGCGACCCTACGATCAGTAGCCAGGATGCTTACCACTGAGCTACCAGCCACGGCTAGAATAATTATGATTATAAGTGGTCTAATACTGTTATTCTTAAATGATTCTTTGTTTATATTATTTCTGAAAAATTGCTTTTTTATATCTTTATATATATAATTCTTCTGTACGTGTGTATGTGACTGAACTCCTCCTAAACGGCTGGACCGATTTTGATGAAATTTTTTGTGTGTATTTGAGTGGGTCCCTGAATGGTTTAGATTCACAATTGGACCCGGTAGGTGGCGCTGCAATCGGGTTCTAGGAATTTCTTGAATTTTTTTTTGACAAATTTCTTTTTTAATTTTTTTAAAAGATATCTCGCATATCAGAACATATAACCCTAAAATTTCACCCCCCACCAACCCTCAATATTTTTTAAAATAAAAAAACTCAAAAATTCGAAAATCAAAAAAACCTTTGCTGAACCTGCTAATAGCAGGCAAACCAACGTTCGGACAGGACAACGTCTGTCGGGTCCCCCAAAATTTCACCTCGCCACCGCCCCGCAATATTTTTAAAATGAAAATCTTTATATATATAATTTTTCTGTACATGTGTATGTGACTGAACTCCTAAACAGCTGAACCGATTTTGATGAATTTTTGTGTGTGTTTGAGTGAGCCCCCTGGATGGTTTATATTCACAAATGAACCCGGTAGGTGGCGCTGCAATCGGGTTCTAGGACTTTCTTTTTTATTTTTTGACGATTTTTTAAAATTTCTTTTAACATTACTCGCATATCAGAACATATAACCCCAAAATTTTACCCCCCCCCCCCCCACCACTTCCAATATTTTTTAAAATGAAAAAAATCGAAAATTCGAATATCGAAAAAACGTTTGCTGAACCCGCTAATACCAGGCAAACCAACGTTCGGGCAGGACAACGTCTGTCCGGTCCGCTACCCCTTAGGGGGTGAAATGGGGTAAATAAGCCTAAACAATCGATATGGGTGTCGTTATTGAGGTTTTTTGGGACGTTGATTGCGAAAATGGCATTTACTCCAAGACGATGGACATGACATAAAATTAAAACTATAGTGGTGAAACGGGGTTTCAGAGACAAATTATTTTTGGGCAGAACAACGTTTGCCGGGCCAGCTAGTTATGTAATAAAAATGTTACACAGAAATGGTCCCAACGCCTAACCTTGCAGTGCTCCAATTTCGGTTGAAATTTTCTAAAAGGCTGACCATCTATTCTGACGCAACTGCTTGGATCTTCCAAGAAGTCTTGAATACACATTGAAAGTCTTCATTTAAGCCCTTAATGTCGAAGTTTTAGTAGATTAGTCGTTGATGAGGAAGCAGATCAAAAGCTGTTTTGAAATGTAGGTGGACAACGCCTATAAGCTGATTATTGTCAACGGATTTAGTCCCATAGGTCGATACACTATAGAATATTTCTAATAGTAGGAACGGGCTGGCATAGAGCCATTCTGATTACGTTTTACATTTACAAGGGTATCGAAATATGGCTAATTTGTCTATAATTGTTTGATTCAAACTTATAGCCACTTTGGATGATTGAAACGAACTCTTCCTTTCATTGAGGTGGTATTTTTCATTCTTCTAAAAACCCTGTTTATTAACTGTGCTATTAGTTTAGCAAGAGTCTATGCCGTTCTTAAGTAGTACCGAATGTAGTTCATCCGGACCAGAAGAAGAATAAGTTTTACTCTCTTTAAGCGATTGCCTGAATTTTTCTTTCGGTAATATTAATAATTTCTAGTCTGTTACCGTCTTATGTCGTCAGTCTGAAAATATGTAATTAAACATTGAAAACGATCTATCAACGTCTACAGATGTACAAGGAGCATTGACAAAATTTTTCAAGAACATTAGAAGCTACATCAAGGTCATCATTACATTCACCATTCAAAGTGTGACTTATATTATTTAAGATAACCAGCGTTTTCTTCATTATGGATTAAATTTTACTAACATTTGAGTACTTCTTGCTTTACCCTTTACAATCTTGCTTGAATTCTCAATATAGTTTAATTAATGGCCAAAATTTAGAAATCAAAATTTTTGCGTTTGAAATTGGGTTGGGGTAATCCGTGTAGGAACAATTGACAACAAGTAGCACTTTCACGTAATTATTTTACATTCAATATCTGAATAAAATCTTAGGCAATTTGTGTCAAAAAAAAATAGCGATTTATGCTAGAATATGAAGCCAACTGCTAAAATAAACAAGAAATGTTTAAATATTCAAAATAAGTGTTAAGTAATTATTGCCAATTAATTGTAAAAGTTTCAATTCTTGCACATCTTTAATCTTATTCTACGAAATGCCATAAATTACAGGATATTCAGTTTGTATAAAATCCGTTCCCTAATTTATTACAGTTAGGGATACAGAATTGAAAATCTTACAAAACAGACTAAATTATCCTCAGTAGCAACTTGACGAATCAAAATGTCTTTTACGTTGCGATTCCTGAGTGCATGCACCTTGCTGTGTATGACTTTGAGGTGTTCATATTAGCATCATAGTTGAAGTGGTTGAGTGGTTACAATTAAATAAGATTATAAATGTATGGCAACACAGTTGAAATAGCAATTAAGATAAACCAATTACTACGCATTGCAATGTGCGCATTAATTCATCTTCTAATTGCATAGAACATTGGAGATTCGCAAATTAGCACGCTGAGCAACTAGTGTATTATACTAAACTACATGCGAGTGCATCGAACAGCACTAGTTGTAAACAGCATTAATTTTGGTATATTCATATTATAGATTAATTACTGCTTCAAACTTTAATTAACTTGTTATACTAGTAGGATAAGATCAGGTATTACATGCCATAATCGTGAAGATGACGTTTGTATCTTAAATAATTCTGTAGCATATGCAACCCGTTCTATTTATGTTTGAGCGTTGAATTGTTATATTTAAACTAGCTTTGAAGTTTGAGTCCCGGTTTAAAGTATGTACGTGGTTCAAATTACAGCATAGCTCATTATTGACTTAATCAGTGGAATTTGTTTTAAAATACTGTTTTGTATCAGAAGAGGCCCATATGAAGTAAAATACACATTTTGTGTTTTACTAGATACATTCTTTAACAATTTTTTAAATAAGAAGGCTAGAATTAGTATTGTATAAAAATAACTACAGCAAGAACATGTTGCAAAATATAAGGTGTAAAAGTTAAGTTTAATTTATGAGAGAGAACTGAAAAATTCAAGATAAATATATTCTAAATTGTCATTTGTTTCAGTTTAAAAGGTCGCTGTTAATTTTTAGTAGCTGGCCACGAGTGTAAATAAAAACCAAATATTTGTATAAATTTAAAACTTAGTCTTCTCACAATTTCCAATTGCAACTGTGAAACTTTGGGGTTAAACTGCATAGTGAAACAAATTTTTGATTGTTATAAGTTGCTTGTTGTTCACTAGACATTATTAATGCGTCTTTATCTGTAGGTAGTTACGCTTCAGCGAATTTAAACGTGAAGAGAGTACGGTAGAAGATGAACTGAGACCTGGACGACCTCCAGTAACTGTTTATGCTGAAAATATCAGTGCTACCGAAAATCAGCTTAAGGAACGTAAGTGTTTAACTCATAGAGAGATTTAACAGTAATTAGGTTTTGGATCATCGGCATCAGATAACATTTTTTTACACTAACATCTGAATGCCAGGAAGTTATGTAGAAGTGAATGCATTCCACATTATTTTGTTAACTGAAACCCAAAAACCAGCATGGTAGACTAGTGCAAATTTATGTTAGAATTTTGATGCAGGTTCTTTAAAATGTGCATAATTATTACGGAGCATGAGTCTTCAATACAATTATGATCATGTAGCTAAACAACAATCACTTATTTGGGTTTCTTAAAATGAGGTGGTGTCAACAATAGTCGTTTGTTTAATAAGAGTGCAAAGTTCGTCAGTGTTGACTCAGAGACCAATTTCTCAGATACAATTTCTCCGGGCGAGGCGCTTTTCGATAAAAAATTTGTATACACCCCCATCAGAACTCTATACATCAGAAAGAGAAAAAGATGAAGGCTAGATAAATTATAACAAAATTAATAGTGCCATTTACAAAATAAAAGTTACATGTAGTTCCAATTAAACGGGAAGTGGAAAAGATATTTTAAAGTGCTACCAAGCTATTACACCTTTGTGAGTCGTAAGATAAAAAATCTATAAAGGGGTTTACACCGAACTTCCCTCGCGCGAATTAGATCAATTTGCAAATTTAAAAAAAATTATCCCGCTGGGGTTTGAACCCGCCGCATCTGCAGAGCGATCGTAACCGCATCTGCCCAGCGATCGTAACTGCATCGATAGTGAAACTGCTCTATTTAACGCAACAGTCTTATTGTTTAGAATCTTTTATGACATTATCCTGTATTTTTTGATGTCCATTTCTTTGTTTTTCCAGACCATATCTCTTAAGCATCTTGAAATAGTATCTCCTTTTCTAATTTGATAAAGTACTTTTTCCTGCAGATCTCCATAACATGTTATATGTATTCCTAGTATTTAAATGATCTAACTTGGTCTATAGTTTTATTCACTACTAGTTTGCATGGTACAGGTTCTTTTGCTGATATCATAGATTTAGTTTTTCTGTGAATATAATCATATCATACCGTGTAGAGGTGTGGAGCAATGTGAGTAACATACGCAAGAGATCGTCTTCGCTATTAACCAGAGTACTGCGTCGTCTGCATTAGAGATTATTATTTTTGACAATCATACGATAGCCTTGGCTCGCGCTTTGGTCCTATTAATTACTTTGTCCAGTATTAAATTAAACAACGGACTTGAGCTCATGGCCTTGTGTAATTCCCGAAGTTATTTGCAATTGCTCTGTTAGCTCATTCTTAACTTTTATTTCGGTCATGCAGTTGGTGTTCAGCTGCTGTATGGTTTTTATAATGTTATACGGTATCTGCTTTTCAGCTAGTAGATTCAGAGCATCGATTAATTGAATAAAATCAGTGGCTTTCGTCAAGTCTCTGAAACAGTGGTATGCCGGAGTGTCGAACTCGATAGCTTTTTCGATTATTTGCCTGAGCGTAATAGTATATTACATACCGAGGTGGGAAGTGTTTCATTACTGTCGAGAGATTAGGTAGTTTACCGAGACGCGTAGCGTCGAGGTTAACTTTATCTCGAGACAGGGATGAAACTTTTCACCGTGGTATGTATACTATTTTATTTGCAATCATCTAATTTTAAAAATACCTACAATTGAATTCTGATTAATAGATATCTTGATGTAGCTAATATTTTTGTTACCATGAAAACAATCCACTCAATGTTTTGTTACCATGGAAACACCCCACTCTTCAGGTATGTAATATTTTTCGGGGTATGTAATAATTTCCTGGCTAGTTTCAAGTAATCATCTAGTTCCCAGCTGTTGTCATGTCATGAAATTGACACATTACAATGTGATTGCGAATAAAGTATATTACATACCGAGGTGGGAAGTGTTTCATTCCTGTCGAGAGGTTAACTTTATCTCGAGACAGGAATGAAGCTTTTCACCCTGGTATGTATACTATTTTATTCGCAATCATCTAATTTTAAAAATAACTACAATTGAATTCTGAATAATAGATATCTTGATGTAGCAAATATTTTTGTTACCATGAAAACAACCAACTCAATATTTTTGTTACCATGAAAACAACCAAGTCTTCAGGTATGTAATATTTTTCGGGGTATGTAATAATTTCCCGGCTAGTTTCAGTAATCATCTAATTCCCAGCTGTTGACATGACATGAAATTGACACATTACACTGCGATTGCGAATAAATACCTATTGTTGACCTGTTGACTCTGAATCCATGTTTCTCTTCTAGCAACGGTATTTTGTCTTTGATGGTATTGACCAGAATGCTTGTAAAGGGGTTGATAGTAGTATTTAATAACAATATTTCCCTGTAATTTGCACAGGATTTGTTATTAACTTTCTTTAATATAGGAATCGTAATGCTTTTCTTCCATTCACTGGGTATTTCAGTACGATCTATAGTATGGTCAAAAATTATTTTCATCTAGTATGGCTATGGAATAGTTAATGTTTTATAAATGCAGCTACAAGTCACTTAAAAATCAAATGTCAAGTTTGACATTTAAGTATAAACGTAGTTGCATTCGTAAATTATGAACTACTCCTTAGGCATATTTACTAGATGAAAATAATTTTTGATCATATTAGAGTATTTTGTTAAATAGTGTTGTTAGTACTGCGGTTAGTTGTTCTCCACTATAATTCAATAGTTGATTGGGTATATTGTCTTCACCAGATGGTTTCCTGTTCTTTAGTTTTTTCTATACCTGTCCTATTTGAACCGTTGTTATCAATGCTGTCTCTTCATTTCTTTCTGATATTTCGTCAAGTAGTTGTAGAAAGTGTATGTCATTGTATAGACTTTTAAAGTATTTTACCATTCCTCTTTGATACTGTCATATGGTGAAATTAAATCTTAAATTGGCATTAAACGAATTGCGAGATATTTTCCCGCAAATGAGGGCCATGTAATTTATGACGATATAAATCCAAGCCGATATTAAATGTTTGCACGGATTGGAAATAAAAGCTCTCATGTTATCCTAAAATAATGCTTCCGAAACTACAATTAATATTGCTTTAGGGGTGAAACATCGTTGCATACACGCTAGTGATTTGCATGATCTTCCATCACTTTAATTAAAAAGTCAGGATTCAACAAAAGCAAATCAATATTTGCGAATAGCGGTAAGTGGGCATATTCTAGATACCTTTTGAAGCAACGAACGGTAAGCTATGACAGAAGGATGAAAAATACCTTTCAATAAAAGCTGCTCCAGAGATAATGTAATACGAACGAAAGTAATATACAATTCTAATTACATTTCCCAAAGCAAATTTTAGTAGCTGATAGATTTAAAATGAGAATTCCATTTTATTGGTGTTGAATGAAATTCCTGCAATTTGATTTAAAATACGATTTGATCTAAAGTTTATTTCCAAATTTAAATAATTTTAACGCCACGTCAGCTGCAATGCGACGGTGGTAACAAATGTGGCCCAGTAGGATCAGCAGGAGTGTAAAACATTTTCATTCCATTGCTTCAGGTCGTCATAAACAAAAGTACGAATTTAAAACTCATTATACCCGCAGTAACTTCCCTAAAATGGTTTCGTATTTGAGAAAAAAGTTCTCCTCAAACTTCTAACGCGCGTCACGAAGAGGGCGGCTTTGGGTAAGGGCAAGAACGTTTTGTAACAAGCAAGTTTTCGCATATTGGCCTAGGTGCGGGTAAGACATTATACGTCGCTTCCTGAGGTTGCGTGGCACAAATCCCTTCGAATTCCTTTGTGCAGAACGAGGGTGCACACTTGGAGTTACACAATGAAACAACATCGCTCAGGGAAAACTCGCAGAGTCTGTTTACGCGACGTCTTAAATATGCTGTGCATTTAACGATCCATTACCTCTAAATCTGGGCTAAAATATTTCTATTTAACGATTCCATTTAGACTCAGCCATTTCACGCCCGTGCGCTTCTTTTATCCTAGAACGAGCTTCTTTTGCACGCCATATCTTTACTTGCAATGCAGCTGCAATTACTCAAGTTTTAGAATGATGCAAGTGAGCTCTTTCTTGAATTTATTAATATCGATTGAGCAAACTAGGAAATTTGAGAACTTGGAAATTTATGTTCCTTGATTAGGAACAAGCACAAAGTTATATAGGTATTGTTTAGATGGCTCACCAAAGTTTTCCGACTTGTTGAAGTATCCTATAAGTAAGCAATCAATATTCAACAACTTTGAGTATATAGGAGTTTTCAGTTTCTAAAATGATAAACAATGTCGGTATGGTTTATTCAAGGTTTCAGAAATCTTAAACCACCTTCATACTACTTTGCACGATTATAATACATTTACATATATTGTTTTAAAGAAATTAATACGTTGGGAATAGTAAAACGAAGTTATCAGATTTCCCAGAAGCTGACAAAGTTTATCAGAAAATTTAATTAATTGCTTGTATTAATTAAAACATCCCTTTCATTTATCCCATACTTGATATCTACCTCAAGATTTTTATTAGTGTGTTGTTTCATTGTTATAGGTATTCTAAAGAAACTTTCATTGCACGTGATTAACTTTCATGACGGCATAGCTGTGTGGTGTTGCCGGTATAGTAGAATTTTTACAGTTTGCAAATAAATGTGTTACCTAGAGAGACTTATGGTGCCATTTTTAGAATATACACTTTTCCCAAAAAACAAAAATTGATACAATCTTCTTGAATATGCTGATAGTACTCCAAGAAACTTAAAAATGTCGTTCTCTCACAGCTTTTCTCATAAATGCTAAAAGGTTACATGTTTGCTCTAAAAACAAGATTATTTAAGGATGGAAAAGTATATCCATTGATACGTTTACATTCGTTATATTTAAAAAAATCATTTAGGCTTACTTTATTCGTACATTCCATAAATCCTATTTCGAATAGCAGCCTCAGTGAAGTTATCAACGCAAGTAACAGGCGTGAAGTATAGGGGAGAAGTCAAGTTTTATTTCAACCGTTTCAACCTGTGAAATGTAGAGCTTACTGTTGAAATACTGGAATCTAATGCTGCCGCAACCCGCTTAAGTTAAATTTTATAGATTTACATTGGCAACTTAAAGACTGTGGAACATTGTTGAATTCAGAATAGAAAAGGCTTCTACAGTTAGACATCAGAAAATAAGAACCGTATTTAACGAAATTAAGTTGATGACGGTTGCCCAAAGACGAAATGTATGATAAATTGATAACGTAGTCTTTAAGTCTATGCAAAGTTGCTATAAAGAAACTTTGTCAGTTTTACTATAACTTTAATAGTAACCCCAGAAGAAAATAGAATAGAACATCCAAAAATTCGGTTTTAAGATAACTCAAAAACGAAAATTATATCAAGGATTTTTGTGCGTCATTTGTATCTCTTACTATTAACGAGATCTCTATACTGGCTCTCCTAATCTTGGACACACCCTATAGTAATCACTTTTTTCGGCAATTTAACAATTTTACACAAAGAACTGGCGTTTGTATAAAGCTAGTACAAGACCTAAACGAAAACGATTTTGACAGATCAAAATTCTGAAAGGAAATGACAAAAACATGCACTAATAATGATTTTGTATAGAATATATTGACTTCCACAACTTTCACGGCATATCAGAAGAAACAAGAACAAGCACATTAGTGACATATGCAGAGAATTACAACAACACGCGAATCACCACGAATCCCGTGAGCTAGATACTAATGAGAAATATTTACCCAGGGAATTCAAGCCTAAAACTCAGATCATTAAGGAGACTCAAGGACGAACCATCACCAACCCTGATGGCATCGCAGACGTATGGAGATCCTATTGCCAAGCACTATACAGTAATAGAGGAAATGCAAACGCTATCCACCAGACATCATTTGAAGTCACTGCCGTGCTAAGAAAACTAAAAAAAAACGGTAAATCTAGCGGAACAGATGACATAACAGCAGAAGCAGAAGAATTAGAGGACAGCGGAATAGATCTCATACATATAATCTGTCAAGAAGTATGGACAACTGGCATACGACCAACAGACTGGAGCAAATCCATATTCGTTCCAATGTACAAGAAAGGTTCTTCTACGGAATGTGAAAACTATCGAACTATCTCTTTAATATCTCATGCCAGCAAGGTCCTCTTAACAATCATCAACTAGCGGTTAAAACCATTTTTCTCCCTCAAATCTCTAAGGTGCAGTCAGGATTCATGCCTGGAAGAGGCACCCGCGAACAGATCCTCAACCTTCGCCAGATTGTAGTAAGATCCAGAGAGTTGCCCCTGATTTGTGGATTACCCGAAGGCGTTCCACACTGTAAAGTGAAGCACTACATGGAAAATTTTAGCTCAGATGGGAACGCCCTATCACTTAATTCGGCTCATCCGACATCTATACGAATGCAATACAGCCACCATCCGGGTAAATAATACTTTATCGCAAGACTTCCAGCTCGAAGCAGGGGTTCGTCAGAGATGTATTGTTTCACCTATTTTATTCAATATATACAGTGAACATATCATGAGAGAGGTATTCAACGATTGGCAGGCTGGTATAACAATAGGGGGATGTCGAATAAACACCTTACAAGATGCCTATGACATTGTAGTCTTGGCGGTCTCGAAAGAAGAACTAGAGTACATCATGGACAGACTTAACATCGTCAGCAACAAATACGGGCTGCTAAGACGGAGACGAAAGTAATGATCATTGACAGAACTAGGAACAATCAGCCTGATATTAGAAACATTGTAGGTTCCGTGATATCACGACGTCCTTACGTAGGACGACGGATTGAGGAGGAGGAAGATATTGACTTCCACTAAAGCATTTCTTAGTAATACAAAGTATAGAGACATAGACCCACTAAATGGAAGAAACATATAAACATTACCATACTAGAAAGAGAATTGAAGTGTAGAAGAACAGGTGAATCCACTGCAAAATAAGATAATAAATTCTAGCTTGCACAGTTTTGTCTTCTAGAAATCGAATCTACATTGAACAAGATACGGAATAGCCAATTACCATTACGGATTTGCAAAGACGCTAATTATGGTTTTTAAACAATACTAGTGTTTGGCTCAAGAACATAACCATTACAATTAGTTGTGACCCGAATAGGTAACAATCATCTAGCCCAACTGAAATTAATTCAGAAGTATGGTTAATAATATCATATATTACAATAAATGGACCATATGTGCAGAACAAGCTTTAAATTATAATCTAAACTATTAAATAGTGTTTGGGGACTATGATAAAAAAAAGAAGTTAAATGAATAGAGCGCTTGGAATCGATTCAGGAAAAGTTTATAAACCCCAATTAAAATTAGCTTCATGAGGCGCTCCAAATATAGTACGTAGTAAGTCCTAAAGGAGAATATTTACAATACGCCGCGGCACACTTTATACCGATGCTGCAAGCAAGGCTCAAAAGTAATGTAAAAGGCGCTTCCGGATGAGTTACGTACAAATGTTTCAATCATAGGTAGTTCTTTTTCGTTTGACCTACACGGTCAAACGTTGCAATAACAAATAAGCATTATAATTTCTAAAAATCTAGAGATATTTGTAGTTGACTTCCACATTATTTTTATACCACTGAAAACGTCAATTTTCCGAAGTAGCCCTGTAGAGAAACATATCCCAGACTAGCGCAGTCAAGACACATTTTCCGGGAAAGGCCTTGTAAAGAAACGTTTTTCAGATTAGTCCGTAAAGAACTAGTTTCCGGTCTAAAAATTGTACAGTAACACATGGTTTTCCAGACAGGTGCCTAAGATACCTATTTTTAACGTAATTCACGTATCGTAGTAGAATACAAGCATGAATTTTAGATTCTAGACATCTAGACACTAATATTCAATGACAGATTTTAGTGTTAAAGGTAACGACTATTAATACCAAAATCTGTCATTGAAGACGTTTCTTTTACTTATGTGAAAAGTATACGCTGCTAGGTACCGCTTTTAGTTTCTAAAATTAATTGCTATTTATACATCTAGGGAGAAAATGAACTTTTGCTCCATAGATATACAAATATGATTTCTTAATGGGACTCATAGTTATCATTTTGTACAAAATTTCAAAAAAATGGTTTTAGGAAGTCATTATAGTGATTCTACATTTCTGTAGTGACATTTTGTCTAATTTCCAAATAAACGTAACGTTGTAAAGCTTGGGTGTGGTATCCATAGTGACATAAAGACAAATTGTAAAGGTAAAGTATTTTGCTCCCGCCAGGAGTAAATAAAAATTGCCTCCGTCTGGTTAGAAATTGACAGTTTTATTTCTTAAAACTAGGGCTCAAATCCAACTTAGTGTACAGTGAATAGGAAGTAGTTATTTAGACCACAAGTGTTAGAAGTGCAACTTTTTTTCACAAGTGTGGAGAGTTATTAAACAAGGCGCAGCCGAGTTTAATAATCCACATGCCTGAAAGATAAGCACGTTGACACGAGTTCTTTATAAAATTTAAAAAAATTTATTAAATATTAAAATCCAAGCCTATTTTGTATAGAATTGTATTTGCCTTCATGTTAGTCAAGTGCGTTTGTCAGTTCTGGTAACTAAGGAAACGTATATTTAAAATCGTTCATTCCTAAATTAAAAGCAAAAGTGGCACTTCACCCACCGAAATTAATTTAAAAAGCCTACTTTTTTAAATGAAATATTAAAAAAGTACTTTCTTCGCTACAGGCATTGTAAATAGTCAGTACATTTATAGCCCAGGTGGGCTATTTAATCTAATAAAAATACATAAAATTGACTGTACAGTTAAAACATGTAATTGTAACATGACCATACAGAGAACGGAAACAATTAAGTATTTAGGAATCACTATAGATCATAATATGAAATGGGATAAGCATATACAGATTGTAGTTTAAAAAATTAGAAGTTTTATCTACATATTTAAACAATTACGTGAATTTTTACCGTTAACTATTCTTAAGCAGGTTTATAGAGCATTAGTAGAATCACATTTAACATACGGTTCAATAGGGTGGGGAGGTGTACAAAAAATCGTAGTTAAACCTCTGGAAATAATACAGAAAAGAATTATAAAAGTTATTTATAGGAAAACTATACGTTTTAACAGTGATAATTTATATAATGAGTCTAAGATCATGGACATTAGACAACTATTTTCTAAGATTACATTACAATAAACAATATTTAAAGATAAGAAAGTCATTGAAGACAATGTTATAAAGCATACTTACACAACTCGTAATAAACAACAGACAATAATTAACATTCCCTTATTAAAAAAGAATATTGGGCAAAGAAGTTATGAATTTTTGGCTATTAAGTTATATAATATTTTACCGCATAATATCAAAAACATAAATATATATAGACCTTATAAAAAAAGTGTCACTGATTGGCTGTTGTCGTATCCCAGATCACAATTGCATGAACTCTTTTAAATCGAGAAATTCATTGAGGTACAACTTCCACGTTCCTGAGTATTCTCCTGACTTAATAACTACATCAAATTATGTTTATATGATTATTATGTTTATATGTACTATACCTATAGTTATAGTTAAAAAGCAATTACTCGCTGTAATGTAATAATTATAAGAAAATATTATTTTACCCACACACAAGTTGCCTAGGTAAGGTAAGTGGGAGTACTTATTTATTTACAAAGTACAACCTTTTGTTTTGTAAATCGAAAAACACACATGTAAATAAACTTATTATTATTATTATTATTATTATTATTATTATTATAATTGACATTTACCTAAAAAACACCACTCACGAAAACTAATACTGGTGACAGGTGACAAACCAAACAATTTTTTAACAAATCTAGGAAAATTTCGATAAGCAGCGGGAAAAATATAATAACTCGGAATGTATCGTCTATTAACATTTTCGGTAGGCAACAAGCCGCGGCTTCGCCTTGGCTTGTACTTGGCAACCTCAAATGTTAATAGGTCCTTACATTCCTTGTAACTTAAATAGCTATTCAGGGTGGAGCTTGTAGTGCACTGTATGTTGTAATTTAGACAGTTACAGTATAATTTTCAGGGGCGCAGGAATGCAAAAGCAACTCCAACCATAAAAAGGGTAGTAACGACTAGTCATATTATTGCATTTAATTTTTTAGAGAATTTTCCAATTTTCTGTTATTATATCAAAAAACGCGCTCTAACGGCATCAATAAGAGTTAGACATATCACAGGTAAGATGGGTTTCATGGAACAATAAATGCTTTTTCCAACGAGATCAAGTTTGTTAAAATCCGTTCAGTGGTTTAGGAGTTACAGCTGTTTATTTAAAAAAAACATTGAAGTACCTCCCACCACTTTATTTTAATAGATACATCAAAAAATGTTAAACAAAAATTACTCGAGTAAAGCTTGGCTTTAGAAACCATATATTTTTGGTAACATTTACTAAGTGGATTTCAGTGAAAAATCACTTTAAAAGTTTAAGATGGCGGTTACGCCCCCTGGCGACCATCTTGGAAATCTGAAAATATTTTCCACGGTCTTCTTTTGGCCACTTTGGTCATAATTTTTTTTACCGAAAGTCGTTACGACGAACAGTTTCCGAGATACAGCACTTTGTATTCTTATCTGGCCACCCTGTACAATACAATTCAGAAAATAGGTTTATTGTCTATAAAAACATATTGCATAGTAAACTTACCTCTAAATAATTATTATACAATAATTGTACAATATACTTTAGGTTTGCAAATTGATCAGAACCTTTTTGACAATTTAGGTTAGGCAATATTTCTCTGTAGCTTTCAGATGAAAACATTTAATTTGAAATTGTTAATTAATTTGTATAATAATTTATTGTTGTAGTTTATAATCAACAATGTTTTTACTTGTCTCGCCTGAAGTGAAGTATTATTAATTGTAATTGTAAAAAAATCGACTTTCCATATCTTAACGTTTCAGATTCACTAGACGAAAAAAATTTTTTTTTCAATCTGTTGGTCTCACTATCGGTTTAGCTGTCTGTCGACCTGCCTGTAGGCTTGAAAACTATTTGTTGGAAAGAGAAAATATTGTGAATGCGGATTAAATGTCCACCTTGCCCTAAACTGAGTATACTCTCGGTCAAATATAAACAAGGTGAGCGCCTTGAAAAAGTAAAATGTTGCCTATTTTTACTTTAACTCCAGAACTATATTTTATAGATTATTTAAAACTAATATTTTGCACGAAGCTCAGCTCAAAGATAAATGACAAACATATGCGTTTTGTGGACCCAACAGATGTGCGGAGAATAACTTAAAGGTGCAGCAGCACCGCGAACAGGAATGTACAGCTATTGAAGCGGCAACTCCAGAACAACTGATTGGAAAAAACTAATATTTTGCATATGGTTTAGACCTATATCCTCAACCAAAATAGGTATATTTTTAACCCACCAGAATATAGGTTGATTTTTTTCCCT
>CALNHX010012826.1:0-22146 GCA_940337035.1 Agriotes lineatus
ATAGTAAATTCTTTATGTTCAATTATTTGCTCCCCTAATTATTTTAGAGCTAAAGTGTAAATACATTTTTTGTAGAGAAAAAAATACTGCATCCATTCATACTGCTGCTAAAAATTTTTCATGTTCCAGAACCGAAGGAATGCAAAAAATTAAACTAGCATTTTTACAAAAATCAGTGATGCCATGGAATTATTGAAACAAGCCAATGCCAACGCAAGTGCGTGCGGGGCGATCATCCAGTCACTGCCGTCAAAAGATTGAACGTATTGTCGTTTTTCTCATTTTGGTGTAAGTTCTGAACCTCATTATTGCAACTACAATTATTTAATAACTTGCCTGTAGTCTTAAACTTAAAATGAATCAGTCTATTAATGGTTGTACTGTTTGGAATTTGCCGATACGGATATTTTACAATAAACAAGGAGCTTACTTAACGAACGTCCACCATACTCATAAAACCATTTTTGTTATGGACAAGGTCTAGGTACCTTAGAGACATTAAGCCGAACATAATTAATAATAATGAATTATTATAAACGTCAAACATCAATGACAAACAAACAAACAGCACATATTGTCGCGCCGCACGCATTTGCGTTGGCATTGGCTTGTTGCAATAATTCTATGGCATCACTGATTTTTGTGAAAATGCTAGTTTGTTTTTTGCATTCCTTCGGTTCCGGAAAATAAAAAATTGTTAGGAACAGTATGAATGGATGCAGTATTTTTTTCTCTACAAAAAATATATTTACACTTTAACTCTAAAGTAATTAGGGGAGCAAATAATTGAACATAATTAATTTACTATGCAAATTCCTATGGTGCGTCGCGCAAGTCAGCACCCGGTATATGCGTACGTGTGGTGAATACGCGTTCTATTTGCAAAACGGTCTTTTTTGTTTTATTAAATGGGACATTTGTCTCACTGGACTGCTAGTACTAAACTATATTTTAGCATTAGCTAGTGCAATGTTGCTGATTTATTCGTAGATAGGTGTTACATTAAAGAGTGTGTATATGGTTTTTATATGAGAAACCAAAAGCAATTCGTTAAGATGTCACTTGGAAAATTGTGGCACATTTAGTAATTTCATTATTCTTCCAAATTTCCCATATTTAGGATAATAAAAAGGGGGTAACCATTTCAAAACCTTTTAAATAAGTTTAAGTTTTTCAACTAACAACTGCTGTATAATTTTAAGGTTTAAATAATCCTGGAAAATCATGGAAGAAGTCACAATATCTCAGGCAACTTTTGAAAAACTGAGGTGCTCAATTTGCCAGGACTATTTATCATGCAGTCCCATAAGGGTTTCACCCGATGGTGGCAGCATCTGTGGTTGCTGTTCACCTCTAGCTGATGGAGGATCTACATACAGGAACTTAATTTTTGAAGAAATGCTAAGCAAACTTTCCTTTCCATGTAAGTTTCGAAAGGAGGGGTGCCAAGAATGTTTATTGTTTGATCAAACGAAGCAACACGAAGAAAATTGTTGCTATAATACCATACCGTGCCCTCTTTTAACTTCCTGTTCATGGACAGGGTTAATTTTGAACTTACCAAATCACTTTACTGAGAATCATGCGGACTGCATAAAAGATGAGCTTGAATTTGAAATTCAGATGAATCAGGATAAACAAGATGTTTTTATCGTCATTAAAGACAAAATACCCTTTGTCATTAATTATGACTTCAACTGTAGTAACAGCGAACTGCAGTATAACTTTAGCTACACCAGTGCTAATGTAAAAGAAATGGCATACAGGGTTAGGCTGACAAGTAACACAGATTCTGACTACAGTATTACTGTGAAAGGGGATAGAAGTGTTTCATATAGAACTCAGTCGGTTTTGAATGTAGATCAATATTTGAAGAACTTGGGAAACCCTAGCAGCTTGATGGTTGTGTTATTGTTTAAAGTGATCAAGTCATGTCGATGGAGAGGGTGTGACCGAGCAGATTTAGACTTATCTAGCCATGAGCAGGTGTGCCAGTTTCGGCTCCAAAAATGCCATTTTTGCGATGTATTGTTTAATTTGAAAACAGCAGAGAATCACCTGAGGCAACATAATTGTATACATTTAGATAAGCCTGTAAACATTAATGTTGAGGACTACTCTGAAGGGATCAGGCTTTCTTCTAAAGAAAAAAAGACTCGGTTTTATTTCATAAAAAACGATGAAGAAATTCTTTATGTTTTTTCGAAACTGGTATTAGAGGAATGTTTGATCACAGGTTAATTGCCAGTTAGTAACGGAATGCAGTTAGTAGTGTTCTAGAAAAGCTATTTTGTGAACAATTTTCACCGAAATGCTTACCAAACTTCTTAGGCTTACCGTAAGTATCTAGACATTACTAGTTTACAATCACTTTTGTAAATATTAATAACGTTTCTCAGAGAGAAGTAATTCACTATTAACCTAGTTCAACTTTCCAATAGTTTTATCTTTAATGTATTTAGATATGTTACTGTTAGCTTATCTTTTTTAACTACATTTTCAAGATACAATGTTACAATGGAGGTTTACGAATATGTCAATAAAACTAATAGTATAGATTATAAGCGATTAAGTTTAACATTTTTTATGTTATGTGATAAATTCATTGTTATTGCTATGCATATTGTAAAACTGTGAATCAGAAAGTTTCTAACAATTATAATACAGTTCTGATAGGATTTACTAGATACTGCAATGTCATCCATTCCACTAACATTTTCACCATATACATACACTTTGCCACTCTGAAAATTAAAAATATTAAATAACGAACGTTTCGAGGGACAATCTGCCCTCATTATCAACGATTAACAATTAAAAAAGAACAAGAAACTTAGCTTTTTTAATTGTTAATTGTTGATAACGAGGGCAGATTGTCCTTCGAAACGTTAGTTATTTTATATTTTTAATTTTAAGAGTGGCGGAATACCCAAAGAAGAAATTAATGAAAAGAATATATCACGCGGGAATTTTGAAAAAAATACTGATTAGGGTCTAGCGATCTTTTGGACGTATTCTAGCAAAAATAATGCTTTTCTTAATTGCAAAGAGTTTACAATGAAATCCTGTCAGATGCCTATAACTAAGTCCATAGAATTGCATTGGAGGATCTTGAACATAAAATAGTGTTGAACAATGCTATGAAAGGGCTACAGATATTAAAAATTTTAAACACATTATAGTATATTACACAACGAGAGCTGTAGGAAGCATATTACACGCGAGTTGGAAAAGTTACGCACAAGCCGCGTAGCGGCGCGTGTGTAATTCCACGAGCGTGTAATTGCTCTATAGCTCGAGTTGCGTACTATACTTTTTCTACGATCACACTCATTTCATTAAACGAAAAAGAAATATTTTATTAACTGTCAAACTATCTGTCACACCATCTTAAAAATTAGGAGGCTGCAGTCACATCCCTACACCGCTTCGTACAAACAACAGAAGCTAACTGTAACGTAATAAAAAAAATTACGTGTTAGTCATTACGTAACACTGTTTGTAACAACGAATTTACTAATCAAGTAAACAGTGCTTAATGAGCAATTTACTAATAAAGGAGTAGAAAAAGATATTAAAAGTGACAGCTCCTACAAGTACCACTTCGGAGAACTGGTATGTGAAAACTATTTAAAAAATTGAAAAATTAATTTTTAGCTCAAGTTAAAGAAAATTAGATGCTTTCTGGCCTTCAATTAGCTAAAACTAAGACACTCTAAAAAAATCTTATTGAAATCTTCTTAATTCCCGAAAAATAGCATTTTCTGGATTTTGACCAATTGGAAAAACGCCATTTACTAAATAAGTAAAAATCACTTGGTATATATGATAGTGGCTAAATAGGTTTTTAGACAAGGGCAAAATTTTTCTCGTATGATGCCGACTTTTTGGCGGTCACTGTATATTAGCGCAATGTTGGTCTATTAGTACATTTCTTCTTGCAAAACACAAAAACTCTGCATAATTTCTGAATATCAGCTGAGGATCAATAATAATTCCCAAATACTTAATTTCATTAACCATTTCAATTTTTTCATCCTTTATACAAACTGTATGGCATTCTAAAATAAATTTAGGACAGTTCATTTTAGATCTCAATATCATATATTTTGTTTTAGACGCATTTAATTTTAATTTATTGATACAAAGTCATTCATATAAAAATAGAGGTCCTAGAACGCTACCCTGTGGCACCCCATATGAATTCAATATTTTACTGGAGATAACATTGTTGATTTTAGTTCTCTGATATCTATCACTTAAATAACCTGTTATTAAATTTATCGCTTTATTCTGTATCCCCTACATTTTTAGTTTATTTGATAACCGTTCACGATTAATAGTTTCAGACGTTCTTTTTACATCAATAAATACACTTAAAACAACACCACCACTATTTATTTCTTTCATCCACTTTGAACACAGAAATTGCACCGTAGTTTTACAAGAATACTCATCACAGAAACCAGACTGTCCCTTGTAGAGTAGTTGGTTGTTTTCAAGAAGGCTTGTAGTTGATCACTCGTTACAATTTCTATTATCTTGTTAACGACTGGGTTTTTGTACAATTAGGTTAACTTTTAGGTCTCCTGGAAAATAAAATTTAGTCAACACTAGGTTTATTAACTTCAACGAGGGGTACTCTGCGACACAGGAAATAAGATAAGAGTAAACAGTTTTATAAAGTGTATTGAAACTAATTTCTTGAAATTTTGAAAAACCATTTCTGATCAATCATTTGCTTTATCGTTCTCTACATTTGTTTACTATCCTGTTTTAAATGATCTATTTTCACTTCATAGAATTTCTTTTTTTCTTGTCTTATTCTATATGTTACCTGATTTTTTTTTGGCTTTGTATTCTGTCCAGTTTGTTGCTAACTGGGTGTGTGTAAATTTTTTGTAAACTAAATCTCGTGCTTTTTGAGCTTCCTTTACCTTTTCGTTTATTAAGGGCTTATCATTCAGTTTAATTCTGTCTGAAGATGTTTCCCACTGTTTAGTAATTAATTCAAGCCTAATATGCTTTAACTTTTGGTCTGTCACTTATATGCCTGTCAATAATAGAATGTTCGGGAAAAGCTACCTCGTGGCCAATTTTAATCAAAATGCTTTTTATATTTCTTAGTTTTACCCTAAGTGTTCAAATGGAGTTAGTAGTTTACAATAATTTTTTTGTAAATGTTATCAATGATTCTCAGAGAGGATTAATTCACTATTGAACTAGTTTCATTTTCCAATACTTTTATCTTTAATGTATTTTCACATTTTAGGTGTAGGAGTATGTTAAAATAATAAATAGTGATTAATATGTTTTAGTTTACATGATAAATTCATTGTATTGTTTAAAACTGTGGGCTAAAAAATTCGCAACAGTTTTATTAGTAATAATACCTTCATTAAAATACTCCTGTGATATGCTGAAAAGTGACCCGTCAACTTCACGAACATTTTGGCTGTGGAGCAAATACATCAGAATCGATTTAGGATTAAAGTACTAGTACTTATAGATTTATAAATCAAACATAATTTGATTGAGATAAAAGCTACCCATCTTTAAAATATTTTCATTCAACCCTCATTTATTGTGAAAAGGGTTATTTAATATTTAAACTAACAATCGATAGATCAGTGTAACGTAATATTAAAGTTTTAAAACTGTTAGGCAATCACAATAACTTCAAAATTGTGATAAAACCACTTTATTTCAAAAAAATTTTGTTGCTAACGAAAAAATTAAGTTTGAAGTTACTTAAATCGCGCTATTGCAACTGTTTGAAAAATAGACTTATTTTACGTATTGTATCATAGCCCTCTCTAAAGAAGGCCGTGTTCCTTGAAATATGGCAACAGCGCGCAGACGGCCGACGACTAAACAGCTGATTCGTGTGCGGTGTGCAATTCTACGTTGTGGATTTACTTTCTGTGCGTTGTATTCATTAATACAAAGATTATTGCTTGGTTTATTTGTTACTAGGAAGATGCCCGTTCTTCGTACAGACTGCAAACGTTTGTTTTTTCCTAAATCTTAAATTAATTTTAGAGTTCCCTCTCGCCGCTCACATAATACGCAAACCAACAAATGCCGCAAAACGATTTTGTAGGTAAAATATAAATAATATTCTATCAAAAAAACTTCTTCAGCATTATTTTATGCTTCATGTACCTGTTGGAAATGTGTATGTAATTGTCGTACCCTTGTATAGATTTGATAAAACTATGGTTGAAGTATAACAATGAGAATAACATTTTAAAATGTTTGTACAAACTAAATGATAATCTAGGTACATGCCAAAACATAATGTTTTAACTCAACAAATACAGAAGATATAAAGGGTTCTATAATTCACCCCTAATCCAGATTCACACCTTTAGAGGTTGATTAGAGCAACATCTTTGCAAGTAAACGCCAAGTCGATATCTCATCGGTCCTAAGAGATATTGGAATGTACATACAAATCATTACAGTAAAAGAATTTCTAGACGCAGAAAAACAGTTACGAACTAAAAGCCTTCTTGGCATACGATCTTCTCAATATGGAAATGTATCTTTATGTATAAATCAAATAGAAAAAAATCTTTGCCTTCCGGTGTTACTGAGCTTAATCAAGAATATCATAATGGTAAAATAATTGATGACGCATTTTCAGAAACTTTAAATAATAAAAGTGACTTTAAAGTCGATCAATTGATTTATGATTGCGGTTTTTCCATTTTTAAGGTGTGAAAACAAATTAGTTGCATTGATTGTTAAATTTAATTAACAATAGAAAAAATTGTTGTGATGATGACTATTTTCGACAATTAGACAGAGGAAGTTTATGTGTACCAACAAATTTTGTCTTAGCTGTACGCACCATTGTTATAAGTACCTATATTACAAGCTTCAGTTTCAGAAAAATTTGAGTCCCTGTTTTTGAAATCTGAAAAAAAAAACTATTTTGTGTAGCTTAAGTTTTTCAGCAATTTCTGCTAATAAGGACGCAAACAGTATTGTGCAAGAGTCTTGTATCTGTGGTAATTTCAATTGGGTATTAGTTCAACATATGATGTCTACCATAGCAAACATTCTTTTAAATAATTACTTAAAAGTAAGATCGTACAAATTTTCACAAAAAAAGGTCAACCTCTAAATTAAATAAAAGAAAACTGGATATTTTGTCATAGGAATTATTTTATCTTTATTAATTTAAACGTATTTTGTATACTAACTGTCTAATAAAACTATTTGTGGTTATGTTTTATTTGTTTTGTAGTGCTGTCACCCATTCTGAAATCAATATCTCGAATTTTTCTATCACATTCAATAAATTCCTTTCGTCACGTTTACGGATTCATCGGCCGTCGGCTTTTAGGCGATGCGCTGTTGCCATATTGTGCGGCCACGGCCTTCTTTAGAGAGGGCTATGATTGTATTTATCGTACTGTAAAATCAAACGCTAAATACGTAAATAAATAAGTTTGTAACTACTAAAACAACACTAAAAATTCTAACAAATTTCTATCAAATTATAAATTTTCAGTCTATCTGAAGGAATAAGGGTAGTTTACTACTACTACTTCTGATTATTAAAAAAAACGGCAGACTTACTGGCTTACTGCTGACTTCATGTTGCTAATATTAAACAAATATATTTAAATACAATAAATAAGAGTGTTCTTATAATTTATTGTTCTTGCCATGTTATATTATAAAATATTTTTCAAACTAGTTTTCTACTATCTGTTATTATAGACCCTAATATAAAATTTTATGTAAGTATTAGTTTTAACTATGAAGAACTTTCACAAAATAAAGATGTGGAAAAATGAAAACCAATCTTTGACTATTTTTACCAACATTTTCTTAGCTTAAATTTGTGATTTTATAGTGATTCTTTTTTATTTTTACTTTAGGTTGCCTTTGTGTGTATTTGTGCGTTGTCATGCAACAAATGCCTAGTTTTTTGTGCATGGTTAAGCTAATATGGAGCATTCTGTTTCGTACTTGCGAATAAAAACACCTGATTTAAGCTCACAGGTACAATTTAAATTCTCTCAACACAGACCTACGTTGTCAAGAAAGATTGAAGGTATTATAGGTGAACATATCAGACACAATATTTTGGCCTGTGCTTTCCATTTTTTCTCCACCCGGTATTGCATTACTGGTTCCTGGTTATAATTTGTGATACAG
This sequence comes from Agriotes lineatus, assembly GCA_940337035.1. NCBI lineage: Eukaryota > Metazoa > Arthropoda > Insecta > Coleoptera > Elateridae > Agriotes > Agriotes lineatus. Next base: position 8,176 of record CALNHX010012826.1, read on the forward strand.
TGGACTTCATCCTTATTTTAAGTGAAGTCGAGACAACACTAACAATTTCAGTCATTTAGTTTCGATTTGCGGAATGTTTTTGTTTCGTTTCTTTTACTGCTCTTTTAGTGCTATTCAAAATGGTGTCTTTGGAAATTGACAAGGGTTTAAAGAAGGGCAATACTTCAGAGAAATTTATTATTTTTAAGTTGCAGGTAAAATATTTTCTCTATTAATATTACAATCTTAGTAATTAAATAAAATAACTAATAGGTATCGCTAAGTAAGAGTAAACATGAGTGATAAACTTAAATCAGTATGTAAGATATTATACAATTTACATATACATATACATACAGAAATACTTGGTATAAGATTTTGTTTTTTTTTTGCGTTTAAGCGCCTAACGTAGTGTTTAGTATTTATGAGTTGGATCACTTCAATCGACGTTGATGGAGACGTTTTATATGGCTTGGATCTTTTGGTGCCTATATTTGGCAGTGTAGCCCCAAATTTGATTACTACCGGTGCTACTTGAATGTTATGCAAATAAGCACGGTGACAGCTATCTATCTTACTTAGCATGTATGTAACGTGGACGGATTTTGACTGATTGAGTTGCATCTTCCAGTCCTGCATCGAGCGATTGGCTTGGTTGAGTGCAGTCTACATCAGTTTAGAGAAAATACAGGATAGGTCCAAGGGTACTACCCTGCGAGACCCCTGCTGAGATTTAACGGACGCTTAATTGTGCCTCATCGTGTACTATGTAGAAGGTTTGGTCAGCAAGGTATGAGTTCAACAGGCGAAAGCAATTACCCAGATTTAGTTTTAATGTCAGACTGTAACACAGTGGGAGAAATTATTCTTTTATTCCTCAGTTGCATTGGGCCTCTGGTAGCTCTATGCGTGGGCCATGGTACTGTGGACACATCCAAAGAAAATAGTTGAAAATAAACATCTATTAGAAAATAAAATGTTCTGGCACCGGCGATAGGTCGAGTTCAGCTCATGCCGTCTAGATGACGTGGCTGGTCGGATTTCGCATCCTACGAAGGTTTGCAATATGGCTAACCTTTTAATTCTGTGAACAAAACAAAGATTAATGGTGTCAATAATAGATGTGTTGTATTGAAGCTAACTGGTGGTTATTAGGTGATAAGAGTGCTTCAGTATTCGTGGATCTCAAAGGTAAGTTCAGCTCTGTCTGGGTTATGTTACTATAATTTCGTAACGGGCGATTTCGAAATTGTTTGCCTCGGCGGCCGCTAGATGGATTCGTGTCTTACAGCTAAATACTGTAACTTATATGGGGGCTTGCCAGGAAGTCGGTAATTTATGTAGTGTTCAACGCCCCAGATTTGTAACTTAGCCGAAGGGTTTCGAGTTATATCATACAGGGTGTTCGGGAGAAAATACGGGGAAGGTGGATACGTCACATGAACCAGCGCCAATATCCAAATCGGGTTGCTAGGCGAATGCTCGTAACTTGAACCGGCGCCGAAGCGTTCACCGGGACAGGACGGAGATTGAACTCGTCACAGACCAGCGCCAAGTTCCATCGTGGTTTCGGAAAAGGGTGGTTGTGCGCGACACTTGAACAGGCGCCTTGTGCACATACCAGATAGGTTCTTCGGGTTTAGGAGAGGTTATTGGTTAAGGCAGACGGGCTCGAAGAGTTTTTATTCTGCCCTTAGCACGAGCTTTTATACGATTTTGGGGCCCGCGTTATCTCAAATTTAGACTGGGGATTCAAATAGTGGGGAAAACGGCTGCGTTGAAGACGCGCACCGCGTGACTCTTAGTCAAAACGAGCAATAAAATACCCAGCTAAAATGTAGCAATTTGGCGACATATAAATTTGAAATAATTGAAATATTTTTTTTGCCAAAAATTTGCCTCGGAGCTATCGTTACAAGACTGGATCGAATGCCTGACATATATTGCGTAGCAGCATTTCCTTTTTACTGAACATTATAATGTTTGCTGTTGTAAAGCAAATGGCCGCATACTCAAGGCTTATACATGTGTTGAAGGTATACCTTAGGGTAACGATTCTTTTACTTGATAGCTATTTCAAAATGCCAGGTGAAATGTTGAGAGCGTTTTTTGGTGCCATGTTAGTTTCTAGGGTGACTTTGTAAGGCGTAACATGAGAGTGTGGCTGACTTTCTAGTTATTATTTTACTGGTGCTATTTCTCTATGTATTGTATGTAATTACAATAAATTTTTGCGAGCGAACAGCTGGGTTTTCCACGAAGAAGCTGTTATGTTTAAGAGGTGGAACTTGCTGGATTGGCCGTTTCAGTCTTTGAGTTGCTTCCCACTACAAGCAATTCTTATTTACATCGGCAGATACATTAGCGTGGTAATTTTTAAAGCTTTTCCTTTTAATATCTTTAATCAAACGGTTTAGCTTGTTGCTGATGCTATTAGAGATGATTTTGTCACTTGGTTATCGTGACTGATGCCAGGTGCACCTTGTTCGTCTATGTTTAGCGTTTATGTTGTGAACTTTGAATGGGTAGCAGACGTCTTGCACAGTATCAGTTTCAGGCGGCAAAATTGCCAAGGTTGCAGTTTTTCTAATCGCTAGGTTAAGGGTACTCTGGAAGTAGTGAGAACTGATTTCTTCTAGCACAGAGTGAGGAACATTGTGCTTGACAAGAATGCATGTTCCTGCATGAGAATTCAAATTGCCACCTGGGTGCAATATTTGATAGGCAATGTAGCCTATGAGCTACTGGTTTTTGAGAAATAAAAAAACCTAATAATGTTGAAAATCATTGTATATTAAAGAAAACTAACGAAAACATAATTACATGCACTTCAACCCTAATTGTTTACCGTCTTATTCTGTATTAAACTACATAAGAATGATTTGGACTGTTACGTTTAAGTTACAAGCTTGTTCCCCCTGAAAGGCAAGGTATACGTAGAGAAAACCCCTGTTTTAAGTTTGTTACGAGTAATATCTATAATATAATTTTCCTTAATGTGTGTTTGTCTGTCTGCTGTGGCACAAAATGAAATATCACGTTCCGGCCTCGCAGATGTTTATATTTGTTTAAGTTTTGTTTTTATTATCTTAGCGGTCGGCTCGGACCGTGACCTTTCGCGTATCCTATTTCACACGTGCGCCACACGTGCGCGTAGCGCGCCGTTTGCTTGTGAACTATAATTTCCTGACCTCTATCCCGTGCCATCCGATCGTGGGGATATATCGTAGGAATATATTAATCGAAAATGTTAGGCTGAATTTTGGGAACCGCTGGGCCTCCTTTTCGATTGGTCGTTGTTGGCTTGCAGTTGTCACATAGTTTCAAGGAGAATTAAATTTTGTACAAATTAAATTTTGAACTCGCAGTGATGCAAAGCACCTGTTTTATAATTTATGCGGTTCAGGACCGGGGGAGAACTGACCGCCTCGTCTCGCGCGCTCTCCCAGGAAACTTTCAAAAACCCCCCTCGGTTAGTGTCATCCGTGTTTCGTGCTTAACCGTTTTGCAAAATTGTATAAGATTGACTTTTCATCCGCGGCCTCAAAAACTTTGCGTAGACATTTCTCACCGATCGCTAGCAACCGAAAATGCAACTGTGCTGTTTCCAGCTTAATTCTTTGAAATACTTTACTAGCAACTAAGATCGAATTTCGTAATTTCCTTTACGTGCTGTTACCCGCGCTGCCGCACGCAATTCAATATTATTGAGATTGCTACATTGTCGTTCCCCTAATATGAATTATGTTTGCTACTACGTTTGCCTTGACTCTTACAATTTTTAATTTGAAATAAATTTGGAAATTCTTACGGGCTTTATTATAAAAGAAAAATTTTGTGGTTTGTTACAGTATGTGAGCATTCTTACGTAACTAAGATTAGTGTGATTCGGAAATAAGTGCAATGTTTAGTTATATTGTTATATTAGTTGAGGAAGGTCTCTAATTTTCGGCGTCGTTATGTCACAGCTTCGTGTTTCACATGACAATATGTAAGTTCGGGCACTTTATTCCATGTAGGAACATGGCCTGAGACGGGGCGAGCCAGGGTCGCCGAAATATCTCTTCCGAAACTCAGTCATCTGGCACACCGTTAACGGCGTACAGGGTGATGTGGTTAGCATCATGCCTTTGACGACTGCCTTACTTTCCCTACTTCCACAACTGTGGTTTCGGTACCCAATTTTTAAAGCGACTGGGTAGACCGCCCGCCAGTTGCCAGATGTGGGGATTGAACCCCGTACCGTGGCACCGCAGCCTGACGCCCTAACCGCTCGGCCACGCTGGCGACGACAATATGTAAGAGTAAGACTTTCTTGGATTTACTAAATCGGGGTTGTGAATTTTCGAACTTAACAACTCTGTAATCGTGAAACACATGCCGACCATCTCCAGAAATCCATCTCGAGTGATTGTAGTTGATTTCATTTTCTTTATGATACTTCACAGGCTTCTGAACCATGTAGTAACCTATGCCTTCTATTATTATTATTAAGGTACTATATTTATACGAGCAAGCTCGTCCGCCATTTTGAGTTACTGGAAGTGGCGGCAAATTCAAATTCTAGTGACTTTTCAATTAGCATAAGGTAAGTCGGAAAAACAACGATCATATAATTTAATTGTACCGTCTTAAAAGAGATTGGTTTGTAAACAAATAAAAAGAAAGCAGACAAAATCGAAACATAAAACACTGTTCACTAACACGCACGTGGTTCAAACTAGAAAACTTTAATAGTACCTTAGTTCAAACAACAGTGACGAGTGACAGAACTCAATAGAACTGACAGATACAGTTGACAGCTATGAACAACACCTACACACTGTATATAGATTTAAATAACCACACTTGGATGAATTCTAATTATAATTAGCATCGTAATGGAATGCACCAAGATTTAAATCAGCATGCAGCCTTCGGCTGGATCGAACAGTACGTACTCCAACGGTTTCTAGTCTTGCTTGGTTGACAGACGACAGAACGCACGGTTACCGGTCAGAGCAGCCAACGGCGTGGCGCTAAAATCCCTGTGACACAAAATCTGGTGGGATAAGCTTGCCTGGTTAATAAAGCACTCTAATTATTATTATTACATTACAGTTAGATGGCATAGCCAAATAAACTGTATCACATAATTGTGTTTTTGTTTCGTTTGGAATATTTCAGTATCGTAAATGTTTTTACACCATGCACATTCCAAACAGTTTATACTATCTAGCAATTTAGTTCAAATAAGTCTTACTTAAATCTAAGTCTAACCGTCTTAAATTTAGGCAAGTCGTAACGTTTGTTGAACATACTCCTATTGGCGCACTCCACAGGAGTTTGAAACACTTCTTTCACATGTTTTTTTTTTGTTTTTTCAGTTATTTTAACTTACACTAGTTCGAATGATTTCTGTCTTTGTAACCTCCAAACAAGTCTGCTGTTGTCGAGTAATTGTAGAACTTCGATATTCTGGTGTTCACGTAGTCTCGCTTTGTGCTTTTTCGCGAACCTCTTGGTTTCATCAAAGACCGTAGGCACTTTCAGGTTTTTGTGGATGTCTTCATTTCTGATGTACCATGGCCTCTTAACAATGCTGCGAAGTACTTTATACTGGAAAGTTTGTATAATTTTGACGTTAGATTTCTTTGTGCATCCCCACAGTTGCGCACCGTAAGTCCAAACCGATTTTAAAATTTGTACAACAGTAGTTGATTGTGTAGTGACAGCTCAGAATGTGTACCAAATAGCCACTACATTTTTTTTTTATCTAATGCAAAGTTTTTCATGTTTTTTCTTAACATGTTCTTTCCAACTGAGCTTGGCATCTAGTGCCATGCCGAGGTATTTCTCTGTGTTAGCGTAAGGTAATATTTGTTGATTGATTACTATCAGCAAGAAATATTCTTTTTGTTGGTGAAGTTTACATGTATTGAAATATCGTTGCGCATATTTACTTTTCTTCTAAAGTTCTTTCAATTACGTGGGTGATATGTGTACTTGGTCAATGGTCGAGTGCTTGTTCCGAAATCCAAATTGTTGAGTTGAGATAAGCTGCTTTTCCTCAATGATTGGTTTGAGGCGTTTCAGGTGCAATTTCTCAAACAGTTTGGATATAGTTGGTAGCAATGAGATCGGTCGGTACGATGTTTTCTCGTTGAGTGGGTTACCCGGTTTAGGGATCATAACAACTTCCGCAATTTTCCACTGCATCTGTACATATTGTAGTCGTAGTGCTGTATTAAATAGATGTGTGAGTTTCATTATACCCTTTTTTGGTAGTTCTTTAAGAACTTGTTGAAAGCTTTGCTAAGTGTTTGGCAAATATTTCTGCCGTCTTGGCATACGCATTTGGTTAGTTTGATGGCTTCGTACAGCTGTTTCCTTTTGGAGGTGATAAGCCTCGATCCTCAGTAGGTATGCTTAGCATTGAAATCACCTCCAATTATGAAGTGATCTAGCGTGTGGAAAACCCTAATGTAATAATCTTTTTCTAGTGCGTACTTGGGTCGACAGTATATTACAGTAACTGTATAGTCTTTGGATTTTGTAAGGATTTTTACAGCTGTTGCTTGTATTTAACGTGGTTCGTAGTTCACTTCATCATAATGTTTTCTTTTATTATTACCGGTGATGCATTCCTTGCTGGATTATCCGGGTGGATAGTGTGGTAAAGTTTATACCCTTTTATATACAGGTAGCTATTTTTGGTGAAATGAGTTTCAGAAATCAGACAGGCATCTACTTTCTGATCCTAAAGGAATAGTTGTAATTCATAGGCGTGCTGTAGTAGCCCATTTGCATTTCAGGCTGCAATTCTAGTAGACACCATTTTTATTTCTTATTTTTGGCTGCTGCCTTATTTCTGATTTCTAACTGTCTCACTCTACTTAAAATAAATTTGATGGAATCCTATATACTGTTTGAGGCTTTCGCAGTTACTCGAATTCTTCTTAACATAGAATTTCGTCTTAGATCGCGTAGTATTTGTAGATGAACACCCAGCATTCTCTGGCTTAATGTGCCTTGCACCTTGTGAACTCGAGAAAAAACCCGCGCTATGGTCATGCTCTTGGTGGCTCGTGTTGCTTGAGTATCTTGAGAACGAGGATACTTAGGCAGATTTGGCCGTTTTGCTGTTTGTGCATCCATATTCACTAACGTTTCGCTAGACCTTGCAGCTTGTACCATCAGAGTGAAAGCTGTACTAAGAATTGAAGGTCGGTGTGAAGCTATATATAGTCCTCTGTGCCAGGCGCGCGAAGTGGCGTAACGCTGATTGGTCGTTCGAGTGCAACGTAATCAGTGGGGCGTGTCCATATTACGAACAGTAGTTGTAATGCTTTAGGTCGTGTATCACAGGAGTCCACGTTTTACTAAGCTTAAAGCCATCTTCCCTGATTATATTATTTGGATGTTTTTCTATAGCTTCACGTATCACTCGCGAGAAGTAGTGAGGTATTCTGGCAGGTACTCTGGTGTGCTCAAATTCTAAAGTGTGCCCATATGTAAACGTATGCTCAGCTACGGCTGATTTTGTGATGCGTTTGTGTTTGCAATCGCTTTTATGTTCTAGAAGTCTCAGATCAACGGAACGACCACTTCTGAATGTGCCTTTTCAAATTTTTATGTATTATAATGAATACTTTTGTCTATGTTTTTTTGCTATCCCATTCCCATGAGTATACGAGTATATGAGTTAGCTGCTTGTCCTTTTCGTCGCTGTTGTTAGTATTACTATTTTTATTTTCATTATTCTTACTTCTTTTGCTGTGAGGCATTTTCCACTTATTTCTTGCACATTTCATGTGCCAACATTCATTAATCTTCTCCGTTGCTTGTATTGAATTTTATTATTAGTAGAGGGTTTGTACCAGTTCTAGCGCCTCACCTCCTCACCTCTACCACACAGTAATGAGAATAGTCTGTCTCTCTTCAACACGTGTAAAGGTGTATGTCTGTCTCCGTCTACAGAGCAGTGTTACCAACATACAGGGTGTTCCTTAAAAAGTTTATGTAACTAGATGAAGTCCCTAGAATAGTTACTAGATTTGGGCGGTAAATTTAAATTTAGCACGTGTAAAGGTATATGTCTATCTTCGTCTACAGAGCAGTGTTACCAACATACAGGGTGTTCCTTAAAAAGTTTATGCAACTAGATGAAATCCCCAGATTAGTTACTAGATTTGGGTGGCAAATTTAAATTTAACACGTGTAAAAGTATATGTCTAGCTCCACCTACAGAGCAGTGTTACCAACATACAGGGTGTTTCTTAAAAAGTTTATGTAACTAGATGCAGCCCCTAGATTAATTACTAGATTTGGGTGGCAAATTTAAATTTAACACGTGTAAAAGTATATGCCAAGCTCCACCTACAAAGCAGTGTTACCAACTTAGAAAGTGTTCTATAAGAAAGTGCATGTAACTATTGAAGTCCCTAGATTTAAATAACTGGATACGTGGTTATGTCATTAACCTAAAAATCCTATACATTTAAATATTTGTTAGATATGGGCGTGTCACTAATAATGACCCGTAGAGTTAAAAATCCCTACCTATCCGGTGTAAAAAATATATAAGGTCGGATAATTTTACAGTTAAATGCAACAACTAACGGTACATTTAAATTTACCAGGCTGTTGTCGCTTAAAGAGCTAATAACCCTGAAGCTTATAAGTTACTTTTACCAGTTTGTCGTAGAAATGTCGCACTAAAGAACTATAGGTCCAGTAAACTCTCACTAGTGGAATAAAGCGAATATTCAAATACAGTTTTATGTCAATGCTGTCTTAGTTAAATATACAAGACAGCCAAAACATAATTATTCGAATTACGCTATCTCATAGGGAAAATGTATTCAATGGTGGAATGCACTGCTCGAACAAACACACAACCGATTAGCACTGTCAAATGACACCCGTATGTGTTAGATTTGAAAAACACCTACAGATTTTTACTTTAAAGTTTATTTATATCCGCATGTATCACCCGGCGAGTGGCTACTAAAAGTGAATTGATTCAACCAGCCAGATGCGTTGCTGCCCAAAACGTCAAACCGGCTCCAAACGAGTTTATGCATTGCAGCGAACGGTAAACTGGTCTGGCGACAGGAATTTCACTAACCTTTATTTAAAATTCCGAGATTTATATTTTTAATACTTAAGAATGTTTATCAATTTCTTTAAAATTTTTATCTGACTACTAGTACTGATCTGCTCCTTGCATGCTAAATAGTACACTATCACTAGGATAACTGATAAATAATTCCACACAATCATAATTTTAGTTAAAACACTCACCTGTATGTAGCAACGCAAATCCTTAAAACTGTTCGAGGAGCTGAAACCTCAATATTTCATGTAACTCTTTAGTAGAACGATCCTCCATCATGTTATACACAGAAGAGAGGTTCAACTCGATGTGAACTGTAAGCGTGATTGAGTCGAGGGTGATGGAGTTGGCAACGGTGGAGACGCTCAATCCCACAAAGTTGAAGTTGTGTAGATGAATGTTGCATTACTTGAATAAATAGATATTAACCCAAACGCTCACAACCAACACCAACAACTACATCAAAACTAATATCAATCTATGCCAACCAACAACAATAACTACTACCACAACCAACACCGACAACTACCTCCACAACCAACAAACCAACCAACACCGATAACTACTACCACAACCTACAAACCAGCAAACTACTTCCACAACTAACACCAATAAACCCAATCTACACCAACAACGACACCACAACTAATATCAATATATACCAACCAACAACAATAACTACTACCACAACCAACACCGACAACTACCTCAACAACCAACAAACCCGCAAACTACTTCCACAACTAACACCAATAAACCCAATCTACACCAACAACTACTTCTACAACCAACCAATACTAACAACTACTATTACAACTACACCAACACCAGTATAAACTTTAATCAACGATAATTCAATAAAACACAGAATACATATATACAACATTTTTATTTTATTTATCTATCACACACTTCAAAAGTCTTAAACATCTATATAACATATGTTGAAGAAGTATTTGAACTATATGAGCCTATACACAGTAAGATGAACGATCGATCGACCAACCCCATCAACCAGCCGACCAACTGATTGACTTAGTATACAAATATACATAGCTGCAAATTTCTTAATAGTTTAGTGTAGATTATACTGCAGACTAATTCAATAAAGCATAGAATACATATAACATTTTATTATATTTATCTACTATAAATATCAAAGTTTAAACAAATTTCTGTTAACTACGATGTTGCCATCCGATTGATGAATGGTGATTTTTTTAACACGTTGCCGGAATTTTATAATGACCCCAAGCTAGAGTCATATGCGTTCCAGGAATGATGTACCTTTTATCATCTTCTGGAGAAAGGGCAACTATATGATGAAGCCCTTAGAGGACTATATTTGTTGATATTCAACTCGATAAACAACAACCTTTCCAGGGCCCATCCACTCTCTCTTTCTTGAAACTCGCTAACTTTATTGTCAATGATATCGATGAAATAATTATAAAGTTCGTTTAGGTTTGTTGATGAAGTGCAAACTTCGAATTTCGTATTAAATGATTTCACTTCTTTTAAATTTTTCGATTGTAATGTGAAAACTCCAAACAATTCAATATTAATATTTACAGCACCGCGCTTATCTAAAGTTGTTGTAATGCAGTCAACAAACCTTCGCCTCAAAATCTTCATATATTCTTTTATATCAACATATATTTTCGTATCACCTGTAGTAATACGATATGTTGCTATTCGGTATTTAAACGATTGGTTTACCAGTGTAACACCATTTCCTTCCACCACGCATGCCTGGTTTTTATGTTGTAAGCTTCTGCAATGCTGCATCATGTATTTTTTCAAGACATGTACATCACATACATCACATTTTGTTGTACCATCTTTAATTGGAATCTCGCCATTATCAACTCGAGTTTGTTTAGGTTTAGGTGTTAGTTGAACACCATCTTCTAACTTCCTTTTCCGCAAACCATGTTTTTGAACTTGATGTTTTCGGAAATGTCCTATACTTGAAAATGTAAGCCCACATACTTCACATAACTGGGACAGTGGTATACAATAACCTTCTTGATGTCTGCGTAGGTTATCTTTCCTAGTGAACTGCTTATTACACACATCACAAGTAAATTGCTCCATCTTCACACTAATAATACTAAAAACAGAATGAAGTGAGAGCTCTACATTAACCCTCGTGCACTATATTATTATTACCTGCTATAATTGAATATAGCCGAACCCTTGTGATCTTATACGAAGACGCTGTACCACCAGCTAGTATTTGTAATATAATTTTCAGTAAAGCTATAGATACAAATCAGAACTAACACAGTCAATGTAAAATTTACTGCTTGAACTAAATCAACAAACACGTCTTCTATTCAGGGAACAGCAACTGCAACAATGAATGCGATATTAGTACTAAGCTACAATAGACTGTTACTAAACTTTGACAATCAAATCGGAATAAACTGTCATAAAAAAAAATAAATTTTTTTTGTGAACATCTCGAAAAGATGGTCAAAAGTCGAGGGTCAAAGGAATTAAATCACAGCAGCAATCTGTTTATATACCCCAAACACCATCACCTCAATTAAAAGTAAAACCTCAACTACAGAGAATTCTCTATGTGCAAGCTCGAAACAAAACAAAATCATACTTCATTTAGTGAAATTTCCTAAGTCCAGTCTAAAAACCTAAACAATAAATCGAAAATTACCTCCACAAACCCCATGTCCTGAACGGTAGACATATACCACATTTCACCAGCAAGATCAAAGCCAAAACACTCGTCCGCACCACCTGTGCTCGAAATGAAAGTGAAGACTTAGCAAGCTCCATCAAACTACCGCTCCCAGAAGCCGCATCGAAAATATTTCTAAGTTCAAACTTGTGTTTTTTTTTAAATTCTCGAAAACGCGGCGAGATAGAGCAAAAATAAGAAAAAAAAATCCCGCTCCAACCTCCCCGCTAGTCTGGATTTACTCGCATCTTTCATAATACACGGGTTTCAACCCCAAAATCAAACGTCTTCAACCACCCCCTATATAGGTAGCAATAAATACAACGAAATTTTCCTAAGTTCAATGTGATTGCGATTGTCTGAACCGCGCGATTCGGATAATATAAAATAAATAATTAATATAAAATTCTAAAACCACTCTTCTTATATGCGGGCACGATAAATTAATATGATCTACTTCGGCTTATTTGACCACCCACATGTGTAACCGATAAATATGTAATATCGAAAGTTAAAGTAAATAATTTAAAAAAAAACGAATGATCGAGGCGAATACGTAACACTCACCACCAGAGTTTAATAGAAAAAATAAACAGATAACTCACCTGAATGAATACACTCACTCAATCAGAAACTAGACCGCATCGAAAACACTTAGCACTTAACACCACCGCAACTGCAGAACTATTGACGAGGTCAAGATCAACGTTCTAATATATCCAGTCATAACAGCACACGTACCGCCAACTGAGCACCCCATGCAAGAGGCCTCCCGATAATAACGGATTTTGTGCTGTTTTGCCATAAGAAACAGTGTTAAATTGAACATTTCAAGCGAGAAGTAACGTATTCTCATATAAATGCGTGCAAATCAAAGCACAGTGTCGACCGGATTATAAAACCAGTCCCCGGCGGGCGGCTGCTGGAATGCGGTTCTTCCGCCTAGCCTCGTCCATGCTCAGGCTTCGCACCTCAACAAACGGGCTCCGTCCCGTTTGTTCAGGTGCTCTGCACTGAGGATGGACGAGGCTAGGCGGAAGAACCGCATTCCAGCAGCCGCCCGCCGGGGACTGGTTTTATAATCCGGTCGACACTGTGCTTTGATTTGCACGCATTTATATGAGAATACGTTACTTCTCGCTTGAAATGTTCAATTTAACACTGTTTCTTATGGCAAAACAGCACAAAATCCGTTATTATCGGGAGGCCTCTTGCATGGGGTGCTCAGTTGGCGGTACGTGTGCTGTTATGACTGGATATATTAGAACGTTGATCTTGACCTCGTCAATAGTTCTGCAGTTGCGGTGGTGTTAAGTGCTAAGTGTTTTCGATGCGGTCTAGTTTCTGATTGAGTGAGTGTATTCATTCAGGTGAGTTATCTGTTTATTTTTTCTATTAAACTCTGGTGGTGAGTGTTACGTATTCGCCTCGATCATTCGTTTTTTTTAAAATTATTTACTTTAACTTTCGATATTACATATTTATCGGTTACACATGTGGGTGGTCAAATAAGCCGAAGTAGATCATATTAATTTATCGTGCCCGCATATAAGAAGAGTGGTTTTAGAATTTTATATTAATTATTTATTTTATATTATCCGAATCGCGCGGTTCAGACAATCGCAATCACATTGAACTTAGGAAAATTTCGTTGTATTTATTGCTACCTATATAGGGGGTGGTTGAAGACGTTTGATTTTGGGGTTGAAACCCGTGTATTATGAAAGATGCGAGTAAATCCAGACTAGCGGGGAGGTTGGAGCGGGATTTTTTTTTCTTATTTTTGCTCTATCTCGCCGCGTTTTCGAGAATTTAAAAAAAAACACAAGTTTGAACTTAGAAATATTTTCGATGCGGCTTCTGGGAGCGGTAGTTTGATGGAGCTTGCTAAGTCTTCACTTTCATTTCGAGCACAGGTGGTGCGGACGAGTGTTTTGGCTTTGATCTTGCTGGTGAAATGTGGTATATGTCTACCGTTCAGGACATGGGGTTTGTGGAGGTAATTTTCGATTTATTGTTTAGGTTTTTAGACTGGACTTAGGAAATTTCACTAAATGAAGTATGATTTTGTTTTGTTTCGAGCTTGCACATAGAGAATTCTCTGTAGTTGAGGTTTTACTTTTAATTGAGGTGATGGTGTTTGGGGTATATAAACAGATTGCTGCTGTGATTTAATTCCTTTGACCCTCGACTT
>CALNHX010012827.1:0-22140 GCA_940337035.1 Agriotes lineatus
GACAAAGATTACTTTAAAAATAAAAGAAGGTTGAGGCGTGGAATGAAATTTAGTTAGCCGTCGGGAAATCTGCAAAGGCTTGCAAGAAGAAAATCTCGAGTTTATTGGCGACCTACAGAAAGGAAAAAAACAAAGTAAAGTCGTCTATGGGAACAGGTACATAATAATACCTGCTACCTTCTTCGCTCGCCTGGACAGGTACTAAACCTTTAAGTTCGTGGGAAGCTCGCCTGAGGCTCAACTTGCCATGCGGATCAGATAAAATTCGCAGGAGGCTCGCGGCAGACTCGTTGGTCAAAAAGCGCGACTCGCGCTCGTCTCAGGCGCGACTCGCGCTCGTCTCGCCAAATTTATACGCACCCTTATATTGCACTTTTAGATCATCAATGTTACATAATTTCAATTTTAACACTTCAAGAACATTACATACAGAACCACATTTAAAAAATCATCAAATTTTATTAATTATAAAACAGATATTGATAAACTAAATAATACCTATTACATCCTATAACAATTCTTGTACATTTAAATAATCACACCAAATGGGATTTTAATAAAGGGAAATTTTTTGAGTGAATGGTATTTCAACAAACGATATATTGCTCAAAGGTGTAACTGTCAGTTAATTAATAACTAAAGATTTTTGGTTGCTAAATAATGTATTTTAAAGTACATTAAAGTTTTGAATTACACAATTTTACGAAAAATAGACCAGAATCGTTACATTTACTATTTAATCTCACATTTAACATATAAATGAAAACATAACCTAAAAAATGCACATGTAAGTAACACATGAAAAATGTGTATTTGTTCACTCATCTAATTATTTATAAAAAATTTGTATTTCAAATTTTAATAATTAAGCAGAGCTATGATGGCCGAGCAAGCAACGTGCTTGAGTTTCAGGCGACTGGCCCGGGTTCAATCCCCCGGGGATTCTAAATATCATAATCTCTCCGGCTACCACGTTAACATCTGTGGTAGTCGTTAACCCCTAACAAGGGAACTCATCCTTAGTGTTGACGGGCAAGACCAGCCACCTACCTGGCTTAGGAGCAAAGAGGGCTCATAGGACTACTTTGGGCTAAAACAGACCACTGACCTAATATACGAGGAAGGAGAATAATTGAGCATTAACTTCAAATGTCATATCGAAATTTAAAGAAGCTACTGAGTAACGAAACGATAACCAAATTGAATTTTAACCAAACGTGGTTGAACAATTCTTCCTCAACCAAAAACATAATGTTAACTGCTGTTTACTAGATTAGGCATAGTTTATGTGGAAATTCTTACCCATGTAAGATTAAAAAAGTGCATTGAAATCAGTTTCAAATTCCTTTCTTGATCTTATCTTGAATCAAAACCAGATCGAGACAATTTTTTCATTTTTGTGGAACACTAGCTGTCCACTTGAGGGCTTCTACAAGTGACAAAAATTTCAAATTTAATAATATAAAAGAAATTTAAGTAGATGTTAAGCAATAAAACCGGACATACTGTATAGTAAAAAATAACATTAAATTTTAGCAAATATTTCTACGACCACTATGTAAATGGTCAAAATTGTACAACGCGTGTTCTTACGCACAGTCGTGTGTAAAATGGATCGATCGCACTATTAGGCCGCGTCCACATTAATAAATATTTACGTTGTGCGTTGTATTTGTCTCAAATTTGTGCGTGTGTGTTGAAATTAACGTAGATGTGGACGGTTCGCCAAACACAAACGCACACAAATATTTTGTAACGAAGGACGCACGCTATTCATCGCTAGTCGGTTTTACTTGAACTTCAAAGAGATGTGCGGCCGATGTTGACATATGTTGGTATATGTTTGTGGGTTTATCTTTAGGAATGCACTTTTTAGCTTTTAAAAAGAAATTACTGATTAACCATGTCTTATTACTCATTATTATTAAAAAATATATATGCGGTTTTTATTATAAGCCACCATTCAATTTAAAAAAATCAGTAAAAGGGTTTGCACTGAACATCCCTCGCGCGAATTACATCAACTTTGCAAATTTAAAAAAAAAACATTACAGTCGCACCCATGCGCTCACCCAAGCGGAATCCCATTACTAATTTCTAGCCCGCCGCTTTAACTGCTAGCTCACGCCGGCAAAGCAGTTGGATTTCTTTTTAGCTGTGTTAGAAAGAACGAGTTGATCGCTGCACAATTCTATCCATATTACGATATTTATCATATATCTGTTGGATCTTATTTTCATCAAGGGTAAAAACCTAAGCTATGTGCAAATGATTACTTTTATCTATTTCTCAATCAAAGAAAAAATAAACAATATTTTATTTTCTTAAGATGCTCACCTTGTATATATTTGACGGATAGTATATCCTATTTCAAGTCAGGTAGATATATAATCCGCATGCAAAATATCGTCTTCTTCCAACAACTAGTTTTAGAGCTATACCGCCAACAGACACAGTCAGGCGGACGGACGGACAGACAGGCACACACTTCCTTTGTATTTTAGACGAGGGAAGTAAAAATTAAAAATAAACTCAATAATAAGAAAAAAACGCTACTGGACGACACAGCTTCATAGAAAATAGAAACTAGAATGTCGGTAGTGGTTGTTAACGAGCTTAGCAATTGCTGAAAGCACATGATAATTTCGCAACTTTCTTTGTATGTTATCAGTGGATTTTGAAATCGTCATCAATAAATCGATGAAAAATGCAGAATGCGCCGCGCTGCAACTCAAAGAATAGGCGAATCGCCGACACAAAGCGGGCAACACAATTCCTGCTTCGAAAAATGATCCACTTGGATTAAATTTTCACCGCAAATAAGTGCGTTATATTTTAAAATATAACGCATAACGTAAATATTTATAATGTGGAGGCGGCTTTAGGGATTTAAAGACATGCTGTTGGTAGCAACAATCGTTTTTGAATTTGATTACTATAATTACGTATATTTTTACAGTTTTTGTTTGTACCGAGAACGGCTGTGACTGCAGCTGCTTAATTTTTAAGGTTCTGTCGCAGCACTGATTTGACAATTAATAAAATATTTATTTTTTATTTAACGGAATGCGTGTTCTTCTCGATCTATAGAGCAATTACGCACTCACCGCCGCGCGGTGTGTGCGTAACTTTTTCAACTCGCTCGTAATATGCTTCTTACAGCTCTTGTTACATAATATACTATTATGTGTTCGAGGGAAGTTATGAAAAACGTATTTTTATTATACCTCTCTGAAAACACTTGCATATCCTGTTTGTTTATGCGTTGTGATAGGTGATTTTTCCCATGCACTGCACCGATTTTTTCTCATGTATAAGGAAAATCAATAATTTATATTATTAGGAATAAATATATTGCAAACAAGCGTTGCTAAAGAAATCTGAACAACATTCTAAATAACATTTGCTATGAAAAGCAAATCATACCTTAATTTCTATATATTTTATTATTTTCTATTGCCGTTTTCAGAGAAGTGTAATGAAAAGTGTTGTTCATTACAGGGCGGAAACTGTATTTCCCGTTCTCGCATGACTTCGAGAAATTGTCACGTTCGCACGAGAAAAGTCTTGTTTTTCGCCTCCTAATGAAATACATACAGGAAAAAATCTCAAAGGGGTGTAGCGATTCAAATTGCAGTGCATATGTTAACGTCAGTTTTAGATTTTTATAGTTGTGCATGTTATGACGCCATCACTATTTTTTAAATGGCACCATATATTTGTTTTCATTTGTTTTAGTTGCAAGTTTTAATCTGTTTTCAAAGCCATAACATTTCCAATAGGTCACATTAAAAAATGGCCTTGACGTTCACATAGAAAGGATGGTTGGTTACCTGGGCTTAAAACAAAAACCGATGATTTTACATTCATTTTTTATGTTGGGATTATTGTCAAAGTCAAAAAGTAATCATGGCTAAGTTTTTTGTTTTAAACCTACGTAACTTGACATTTGATTTTTAAATGAGTTATAGTCGCATTCATAAATTAGGAACGATTTCATAGCCATACTAGATGAAAATAATTTTTGATCATACTATAGAATTACTCTGTTAATTTCATTCATTTGTCAACATTTTTCAAAAATTACAAATTCTACAGAAACCGCACAAATAGAGATATTCTGTTCACACACAGATAGACAGACACACGGATCAATGAACAAATAGTAGATTATGTTATTAGGAGTAAAAGTGATACTTTATGTGGCGAAGCTGAAGTTTATTTAGCCGAACGTGAGTGAGGCAAATAATTCAGCTAAGCCACATACAGTCACTTTTACTCCGAATAAAATATACTATTTTATCCGCAAACGTATTCAGGTAAATTTCATTAATATAAATTTAAAAAAAAGGATGCATCGGCCGGAAATCGAACCCAGGCCACCCGCGTGACTGGCGAACACTGTACCCCTGCGCCAACCTCTCTTGTTCAAATAACGCGCTACTGCAATGATATATGAACATACTGAATCACCCGAGCTAATAGCACTCGGCCACAGCAACTGTCACAACATAACCCACGGCGACAGATGCTCCGATCCGCTGCTTAACGGTTTATTTAAATTAAAACTTTGTCCTACTCGTTTTGAAAATAAAAACAGGCCTACGATCTAAGTCTAAAAATTAGCAAAATTTTAAGCCATCATACAATTTAATCGGTCCAGTATCTTCGGAGGAGATAGCGAACAAACATAGAAAGAAAGAAAGAGAGCAACGATTTTGTGTGATAAAGTACGCAAAAGTCGCTATTTTATCTGCTTAGGCAGAATAAGTGACACTTTTACCTTGTCTATAAAGATAAATAAGTTGTCACTTTTGTGACGTTTGCGGATAAAATATGTTTTTGGGGTTCAGGGGAGTCTAACACGTGAAGATCTGTAGAAAACTCAATTTCCAATTTTTGGGGTGATTCCAATACTTCCTTTATTGTAAAAGAAAGTAAAAACATCTCTATAAGGTTTTACCCAGAACTTCCCTCGTCGACATTTTGACAATAAATAATTTTAAAAATCAAATTAAGTTAGGAGTAAAAATATCTTCGCGTTTCTAATAAATTAAGTAAATTTTTAAATAAAAAAAGTGCAGCCCCAACGTTTAATGGGATATCGTAAGGGGCCGGGCAATTTCTACCTGTGCCACGAAGGACCGACCTCTCGTATTCCTGTGTCGCAGCTTATTTAGTAATGCGCTAATTTGTGCCTCGTTTTTGTATTGTAAAAAAATATTGTCTATCTATTGGCTCCCATTTTTTGCTAATAATAAAGCCTGCATTATGTACAAATCAATACTTGTATCTATTACTAAGTTGAATGAAATATAAACAAAATTTTATTTTTTTAAGGTGCTCACCCTGTATATATTTGTCTGATATTTTCCCGGTTTCATTCCAGGTATATATATATATAATGTGTCTTCCTCCGACAAATATTTTTTGAGTTATACCGCCAAAAGACAGACAGACAGACAGACGGAATTGAGAAAACCTGTTTTTCGTCATCTAGGGACCCTGAAACGTGAAGATCTGAAGAAATCTCGGAAGGTGATTTTTTCGTGATTACAATTGTCTTTCAGACGAGGGAAGTAAAAAGACGTCATCGCATTTAAAACAAATGATATAAAAATATGAAAAATGACTAACATATGCCCTGTAATTTAAATCGCTATACCCTTTTAAGATTTTTTCCAGAAATGAATGTTAAGGGGGAATGTATGGAATTTATGCCTTACTTAATTTTCACACTGGATACTAGTTTTTTATTGAATTTGTAAGTACAAAAATACTCTTCTACTTTGTCATTTAATTATTGTCATTTTATTCGCAATAGACAAAATTGTAAACAAATTGCATTTAAAGCTATAATTTCAAATTAAATGTGTCTTTATTTCTGCAAAATGTGAAACTAGACATAAAATTCACTTTCATATGTCAATACGTCGTAATTGCGTCACTACAAAAATAATACAGCACTGTTTGATAGTCGCCGTAATGCAGTAGTTACAGTTAAAACGTTTTAGGGCCCCTGTCAAGCACATATGTATATCAATGGGGGGGACCGGGGGCTGCATATGAGCAAGAGAACCATCTGCCGATGTCTATGCCATGCCATGCCCACTTCGATCCGTCTATTCGCATTTTGCCGTGCTATTGTGCGTTTCCGCGTCGCGCTCATGTGGATTAAAAGATTGTCACTTGCAACTGCGAGCTCGCTCGAATGCAGTTCGAAAACGATTCTCAGTTTATTACGAAAGCCGCGAGAGTAAATTAATTGTAACGCTCGGTGCGAGCAGGAAATCACTTTGATAAGAGTTCCTCATACGAGAGCTAGAGTAGTGTTGTTGAATGTGGAGGATTTAAAACAGCAAAAGTGATTTAAAAATAGAAGTGTTCTGGCTTTTAAACCTTTAACAGAAGCCGGTGTTTAATGTTCACAAAGCGCGCAGGAGGTAACTCGCGTCAGTAGAATGCGCTGTGATCAAAGTGAGCTTTACGCGAAGTGCGGTTAATTAAAACAAAAGAAGGTTTCGGTTGTTTATTGCAGATTTGCGACTATTATTAAGTGCTGTTTCATCCCGGTGTGTTTCAAGAACCGCCAGTGGTTTTTTGAAAATTATTATTCCAACGGGGGCCGGTGGCCAAAAAAGCGTCAAAACGTCGTGCCCCGAAATTTTTGCGATGGGGTGCACGGTGTCGGCGGAGGAGCGAGCGGCAATTGCTCGAACGAAGAAAATTGATCAGGAAATAAAGGAGGATGGAATAAAAGCCAAAAGGGACATAAAATTGCTATTATTAGGTACGTAGGAGTTGCATTTTCCGGTTTTTACGGACCAGTTTGAAAATTGCTAGAATAGACTGCTGAGCTATAATTAACGACGTTTATAATTAGAAGTAGAAAAATCTTTCGCTAATAAGCTAACCACAGAAAGCGGTGAAAATATTTTTAAAAACTACTATAGTGTTGATCTATGTTTTCTTAAATTTATGGTACGACCTCCGCGAGAGAGTTTTATTTAATTACCGAAAGATCAAAGAAGTGGGCAAATCTCACACATAATTTGGCAGGCCGTAAAGCCAAGAAGATAGATTTTGTGACAAATCTGATTTCCCAAAAAAATTCCAGGCTGAGTATTTCAATGAAATATAATTAAACATTATTTTATTTGTATAAATTATTTTCATGTAGATTTCCAGCTTAGATAATAAAATTAATTTTAAATTAAACTAGAAATTACAAACAAATAGTATTTGTTTCTCGGAATACGTTCAGACATTGAATGAATGAGTACATATTAAATGGCTGCAATAATAAATTGCTCTGACCTCTGAATGACAGATGCAGTGTGGTATTATATATTTCACATGTATTAATTTACTACATGACGTGAAACTCTTTAGTTGGGATTATGTTAGGACGGGATATAAAAGGAAGCTTGAACTGAACACAATATTCGTTAATTTATTTTATATGTAATAAATAATTTTTGCTCCCATCTTACAGTTAATTAAATGTGGTTTGGAACTTACAAAATTATTTTTCCTTCCCCCATTTGAAAACATCTGTGATTTCAATATCCAAATGAGTCAGCAAAAGTTGATTTTTATTTCCCTCGTCTGAAAGACGAAGGAAGTATTGTAATCAGGAAAAAATCACCTTCCGAGATTTTTTCAGATCTTCACGTTTCAAGGTCATTAGATGAGGACAAAGAGGTTTTATTAATTCCGTTTTTATTAATTCCGTCTGTCTGTCTGCCTGTCAGGCTGTGTTTGTTTGTCTGTCTGTCTGTCTGTCTGGCTGTTTGTCTGTCTCTCTCTCTCTCTCTCTCTCTGTTGGCAGTATAGCTCAAAAACTAGTCGTCGGAGGAAGACGATATTTTGCATACATATTATATATCTACCTCGCATGAAATCGGTACAATTAGATACAAATATATGCAGGGTGCGCACCTTAAAAAAATAAGCTGTTGTTTATTTTGGGTTAATTTTAAAATAGAAGGAAGTAATCACTTTCACATAGATCAGGCTTTACATTTGCCGATAATAAGACCCAACCGATACAGGATAATGTCACAAAAGAGTAAAAACGTTCCAACGATAACACCGTTCTGTTCAAGTGAGGCGCGCGCCGGACTTATTTTGAAGAGCTCGGTGGCGTAGTTGGACTTATCGATGCAAATACGATCTCGACGCAAGGGTGCGGTTACGATCGCTCTGCAGATGCTGCGGATTCAAACCCCAGCGGTATATAGTTTTTTTATTTGAAAATGTATTTAATTTATTAGAAACGTGAACTTAATTTGATTTTTAAAATTATTTAATGTCACAATGTCGACGAGGGAAGTTCTGGGTAAAGCCTTTTACAGATTTTGTTAATTTTCAGTTGGCGATGGGCGAAAGGGGGAATGATCTCATGTCTTCAATGTTTTCAAAATAAAGTGGAGTGAATTATTCTCGTCAACATGCTCCAATGAACCCAACAATCAACGTTACCTAAAACGTCAAAGAAAATCTTTGATTTTTGAAAAACATCTGCTTAATTTTGCGAATTTCTAGGTTTGTATTTTGTTAGCACACAGGATTTCTTTTATAGCTATTCCATCAATTTTCTTTTAATTAAAGCTGTTAAACTTTATGTCAACGTTTTTTCTCGTTTCTAATTGCCTTCTCACTTAGTAAAAGATTTGCAAATAGCTGAGTTTAACGAATCGATAGTCAATTTTTATTACTGGAAGGATCGTAGCTTGCAGAAACCTGATCTAGGCGTTACAAACTAGAAACTCGATTAAATTGAGCTATACACAACCGGCTTACCAATAGCAATATTATATTCAATTTTAGCGCCCATTTGTGGCGGGGGGGGGGGGGGGCTTCTACTCTATCTGTTGTTTAAACGTAGTGTAGTAAACATTTTTCATTGATCGTTCTTTTTTCTTTATGCAAGTTTTTGAATTATGCAAAATATTTACCGGTAATAATTATTAAACTACTAACGTTATCAATTCCATATCGGAAGCGTTATTTACAAAGAAAATTAGTAAGAAATTACCATTCTCTAGTATCGAAATGAGAATTCTTCGTCTAACTTTTTAACACAAAAATATAAATTTTCAAATATTTTAAAATGACAACAAAATATGAAATTTATCATTTTAAAAAGCTCTTTTAGTTTTTTCAAATTGTAGGTAGTCAAAAAATCACTTAGAGGAAAAGAATTTTTCGGTACCAGCCTGGTCCGAAAAAATTACCAATAGTTTTTATGTACAAAAATAAAATATATTATGGGTTGCTAATTTTATCCCAATAAACTCATACGTACAAATTAAAAAACATTTTATAAATATTAAGTCTTCTATCGTAGAAAATATCTGCCAATTTTCACTCTAATATGCTTTTCTAGTTTTCATTACCTAATTTTAACCCCCACTTGTAAAAATTCGTGGATGTAGCCCCTCGCGTAGTAACATTAAATTTAAATAAAACGTCTCGCACACCGTAATATGTGAAAAATTATTTGCCCTTTGTGATTACCTTGCTAGCTCAGTGAACATGAAATCCTCGTTCGTAGATAGGAAGACCTAATATTTGCCAAAAAAGGAAACTGGTCTCCCTGTAGTGTTTTCGGGTTGAAACTGACTTCAAACAATGCATAAGAAAAGATAATTTGTTTACACAATTTACTGGTTTCAAAACACAAAAACAGAAGGAAAATCGAAGTAAACTAGGACTGACCTCTAGAACAACCTATGTGCGCGATAGTTTAGGCTACTCACAAGTACAGCTGCGGAAATATAAAGCGGGACACTAAAATTTGCCTAAGTTAAATTATCTGAATGAATTCATTGTTGGTGCTATCCCAAGTTGCTTATATTGCATCAACAAGTTCTTTTTGGTTCATTGGTATGTGGTAGATAGGATTTCATGAACAATTAGGAAGGTAAACTTGCAATATTCAAATTGTGAAAAATTGTCTTACATGACTTGTCCCGGTTTATGTTTCCGCGACTGTACTTACACAACATATATGAAACAATATCAAAACAGCCTTAAAATAATTGTCTTGAAAACGAACATCAAAATGTCTTAAAAGAAGGCTGGCCGTGCTTACGTGCACGAAAACCGGGCGCGATTTGCACACATAAATATTCTTTCGCGCTTATCGTATTAAAACGGCAAATATTTCCGGTATCAAATTTACCTTGAAGTGGGACCATAGGTGCTGCGTCGCATCATGGCTTGCTCTCAAATTGCATCATCCAATCCTAGCTGGCATGGTGAGTGGAAAATAACTACACGAACTGCTACGGTGAAATCCCAGAACTCCCCTCATCCCACGGACAGGCTTTAGATTCGCGTTTAACGCTGCACGCGCGAATTTAACTACACAATATCTTTACAGCACAGGCTCGGCGTTACGCCGTTATTCTAGAATATGCTTAAATCTAATTTACAATAATAACACAGAAATTACAAATTAGGCTTTAACTTTAAACGAAAAAATAAAGACTATAGGCGAGGAATACCAAGGCCCGATTCACTCTTTAGTATCTCCGTAGGGGTTGACAATCGGAGCTATGTTTATGGTATTTGTTTGGTCTGTTTTGGTTTTCTGAACATATTCTTCAACTGTTTTTTGGCCAATCATGAGAGAATTAACCCAAATAATTTAAGTATTAGACGTCAATAACGAAAATCAAGTAATAATTATTAAATAATATTATAAATCGAGTGGTGTTGAAACCGAACATTTGCAATTTGTATTGGAAATTATGTTTTCGTTTTGATACCATCATCACCGTTTTTATATTTTTAAGTGTGCTCCTAAATAGCTAGGTATCGTTTTTTTTCTTTATTTTATGTTGGGCGTTTTAGAGAAAATTTTCTACACTAGGACAAAGTCCTGAGTGATTGAGAGAAGTGCATACAATCATATTATATTATACTGCTGTGTGCTGATATCTAGCAGGCTCCCAATTTATTCCGAAACGCTATAATAGTTCCGATTATGGATTATTCTAAGTTGACGTCCGTAAATCCTGACAATCCTAACAATTTAAAAATGCTAACTAATATAACGATCGCGTAGGGTTTCTAGTTGGTGTGCGTTGCCCTCCTTTTTTCAAGACTAAATTAAGTAACTCGCATTGGTATATTTTTGAGAAAAAATTGGTAAAGTAGTTTATACGAAACTTTTACGCGCGAATTACATCAATTTGCAAATTAAAAAAGCTTTACTCAGAAGTAAGTCGACGTTGCGACACTAAAGTGATTTAAAAATCGAAGGAAACTAGGGGTAAAAATATCTTAACGTTCCTAATAACACTGAAACAATAAAAATAAACACTTGGTAATGCTTGTTACATCAATTTTCAAATAAAAACAACATTACCGGCGGTGGGATTCGAACTTCACCGCCTGCGAATGCGATTTCAACGCTTGGCAGTAGCCCCCTAGTAATCCGCCAGTTATCGCACTTATCGTTGCTCCTTTTTGTCTCTTACAACATTTACCCTGTATCTGTTGAATTCTCTTCATACGATCTCTATATTTCGTCTAATCTAGAACTCTAGGCATTCAAGCGTATGTGATTCAAATCTGAGAGTTGGTAAATGCATTTTTTAATTTTTTAACGCAAGGGTAGTAACTACTGCATAAAACGATTTCAACCTATATTTGAATGCCACTGTTCGTGTAGTTTGTAAGCGTTTTATGTTTGAGGTATTTTAATCATGAAAAGCGACAGCGCATTTGTTTTATAGCTTATTGTTATTTTCTGCAGATATTTCAAATTAATCAGTACATAAATAAAGCGAACATTTATTGTTATATTTATTACAATTATTCTGATATAATAAAGCCTTTGGATAACGTGGCTACTGTTAATAACTGTGCAACGCTTTACCACGTGATCTTTTTCATTGATTAATACAGATTACAGAAGCTTTTAATTCTCATTTCATGGACGCTGAAGGAAATTATTGGAAAGACAATTACTTCATGTCTGTTTATAAAGTTCAGTTAAATCAAAAGTTCAAATGTCAAAAGTCGCTACATTTTTAATTCTCAGCTACATGATATGTATTGGTTAAACGCAAACATTGTCATCACTGATCACAGCGTGTAAATATCATATATTATGTAGCCCTGGTTCTCAGAGAAGTAGATAAAAACCATTGGATAACGTAAAGAACTGCCACCTTTGTCTATATCAATAGCAGATGTATTATCTAATGAAAATATTCAGGAATTCGGATATTTAATAATACCAATTGCTGAACCAAGAATTGAGTCTCTTGTCTCTAGCAAAATTTTTAATAATATACGAAAAATATTAAAAGCCTCTTCATATTTTAGATTGCTGTAAGATATGAAGATTGTTATGTATGACGCTACCCTAGTACTCTAAAGTGTAAGAACTGTAATACATTAACCACCAAATCGTACAAAAGATTTATTTTTACTTTTCGGCCAATGAGCTTGCTAATACGAATAGCAAAACGTATGAGTATTGAAACCATGCAAATGACTGCAATTGCAAACATGTACATCATAACATTTACAGTGTGTAGCCCGCATTGTAAGATATTTTTGTAGTGTAGACTTTACATCAAACAGCGCAGCGTTAATTAAATTATGAAACCTTATTAACAAGTAAGTGCTATGAAGCCCGAAGCATATTTTAGTATGTATACTTTGAATGTTTAATCAGTTTTGCAACAACTACATGGGATATTTGTACTACTTTTCACATTGTTCATTGCCATTGCTTACTTACTGTTTCCATATATGTGTAATAATAAATTTGAATCCATGCAATTTGCGTAAGCGCCACTTGTCTTAAGCAAGGGTAGCGCAAGCCAGAACGCTTCCGCCCTTGCACACGATAACACTTCTTTTGTATAGTCTGCAACTATAGTGTATTATTGTTGTACTGTCGTTTTGTTTTGTTTCATTAAATAATATTAGAGTTATTATTATTATTTATTTATTTCAGGTGCATCGAGTTAAGGGGGAGTGTTTTAAGACTACTGCATATCAGCGGCAATCACTTGCCTTGCGTCTTTCAAAAATTTAAAATCATGGAGATTAACTGTAGCCCGAAGTTTGCCTTTTTATCATTATTTTTTATATCTAGAGCTGGGGGGTTTTTAAACTATTATAATATAGACAGCTAAATAAGTAAAATTTATGTTATAGTAAGAAAAACATATGTTCTTATGGGTTGTGTGCTTGTGTGAAGTGAATGTGGAAACGTTAAGAGTTCTAAGTTGAACGTATAGAATATAGTCGCATTTACTGCTGATTAAGCTTGTGGTTTTATCATGTGTGACAATGAACTCATTTCGTTTATATTAGAATACTGGGAAAGTATAAAGCTTGTCCTTGGTGGTTCTTTTTCCGGTTGGTTTTTCACTTACGAAAACAGGAATGATATTGCAGTTTCAATTTAATATCCATTATGCTCGTCCTATTACAGTAATGGTATTAACTGCAGCACATTGAAAAAAGATATTGGTGTCAACACAGACCTTCCGGGGGCTAAGAGATAGTTTATGTTTCCTTACGTCTTCTGTATTACTAATAATTTCTAAATAAGATACCAAAAATCGTCAAAAATACGTATATTGAAAATATACGAATTGACATACTTTATTAACATTTAGTACTATTTTCTCATATGCTAGTCGGATGTATCATAAAATTGAAATATAACCCATAATACAGTCTGTTCTAGAAAAAGGGCCCAAGACTATCTTCTTCTTCTCATGGTGCCTTATCCGTTCCGGACATTGGCGATCAGCATGGCTATTCTCATTTTGTTGGCGGTTAGTCTGAACAGTTCTATTGACGTGAGGCCGTATCAGTCTCTGAGGTTTTTCAGCCAAGACTATAGCGACTTTAATTGTACTTTTACTCCAACAAACTATACAGGGCGTATATAAATTGGCGCAAAAGCTTCAGGTAGCGATATTTCTTGTACAATTCTAAATCGAAAATTTTAATACGAAAATGTTGGATTGGTCTTCATGCGCCTTCACGAGCTGCAGATAAAATCAATTGTTTTTCAGGTAAAGCACCCCTTCTGTTTTAAATACGACAAAATGTCATCAGGAAGAGTTGTTGAAAATGTGAAATTATGGTCCCATACAAAATTTCAGATGAAGTAGGTACTTTTGTGATAACATGATTTCATAAAAGTAAGTTGATATTCTGAGATTTTGCATGAAACCATAATTTTACATTTTGAACAACTCCTCCCGATGACATTTATCATATTTAAAACAGAAGGGGTACTTTACCTGAACAAATAATGGTTTTTATCTACCGCTCAAGAGGGCTCATGAAGATTAATCCAACATTTTCGTATTAAGATTTTCGACTCAGAATTGTACAAGGAATATCGCTACCTGGATCTTTTGCGCCAATTTGTATACACCCTGTATATATACATATAGTGTTAAAAGGGAGGTCTTAGCTGCAATTGGACGAACAGAAAAAAATTAAACGTCGTTTTGGTTGTTGTGGCGCCACCGTCAATTTTTTAAAATGGTTGGTAGACTCTGTTTAGTGTATTCTTCTAGAGAATTTTATGTAATTTTCGGGGATAAAACATTTAATAAGGTTATGTGATGACATTTTGAATTTCAGCTATTTAATCAAAATTTCTGTAGAAACAAAATAATTACTCATAATCAAGAAACCTTAACACTTGTTTAGCTGTAAGTAAAGTAAAGATCTAAAGAAATTGCTCTAACTGTGTGTCATTGTGGTCTATGCATAACTGACATTGTCTTCTCACACCGTTTACTACTCGAATTAGTATATCTTCGCGAATATCTGCGATAGCCTGTCTAATTCGGTCTTCTGTCTCGTCTGCTACGTCTTTTAATTTACTCCACAGAAAAAAGTCGAGTGAGCTTGAATCGGGTGACCAAGGGGGCCATTTAATTGGGCCGTTAGTACCTATCCAGTTCTGCTCAAACATTTCGTTCAAACAGTCTGTAGTAATATTGGCTTTATGGATAGGAGCACCATCTTGCTGGAAAAACATATTCTGCCTCACAATCAGTTGCAGTTCGTCATGATATTCGGCTAAATCAATAGCGAGAAGATGGCTGTTAGTGTGTTAAGCTTTCTCAAAATGTGGACCGTGCCTACAGATGCGTTAGTGTTAAGCGTAATTTCACGACCGGACGATTGTGGTCTTTCTTCGACGTTCAGCAATACGTTCAATTCTAAATTTTGGATGCGAAAACCACGATTTCCTTTTGCTTTTATTAAAGAACTTCGACGGTTGGAAGCAATTCTGTCGGGGAAACGATCAGCATAAAGCCTCTGCGCTTGTACCCTAGTTTTTTGACACTTAAAATAAACTTGTAGCGTAACTACTAGTTCATCAATATTTTCCGCTTTGCGATGGTTAAGTGTAAGGCTCTTCACTGGCCTGACGCGACTGCGATGCGATTACGATGCAACTACGACATACCTACGATGCGATCACGACGGCAAGTCTTGTTATGCAGATCACAGCAATTAATATAGCAGCTTTGCATACTTCTGTATGTCACTCATGAACCAGAGAATTACCCATTTGGAGCTTGTTGCTAATGGTCTAATAATAAAGTTGAAGGAAAGCTACGCAATTTGGTTAAAAATATCAGAAATCACTTTTCCCTAAGAAATAAAATGTTTGGGGTACAGTAATTATTTTTTTTAATACATAATACTGATAAAGATCTGTCATTGCATTCACTGCCAGTATCTTGTATACAATATGCAGTCAAAAGTTATATCGCTAACAAGAAGAATAATTAAATCGTGCATTTTATGCGGCAACTTCTACATGACTAATTGCTACACGATTGACATTTGTGCAAGTCGCATCGTGCTCGCATCGCAGTTGCTTCAGTGTGCAGTGAAGTACATGAACTCATAGAACAATCGCCACGCAATTATTGCTTATGACTTTCTCGTTAGTTGCGTCGTCTCAGTGAGTGAGCGGTCTAAGTAAAATGAAGTTCTTTAGGCACCTTAAATCGTCAAATAGTGACGCTTAATTATTGTCACCAATTGTTTGTTCCAGAGAAGTTTGGATATAACAGCCCACTAGCTCAAACCAGTTTTTGCATTTTTTGCAAACATTTCATAGTATAACCCTACTAAAACGGTGGAAAGTACTTAAAATGCTGTACAAGAATACACCAGAAAAATTATACCGACCAATTAAGAAAAGGTCGGTGACGTCACAACAATGAAGGTGATTTTTTTTTGCCGAAGTTGTAGCTAAGACTGTCCCATTTACTAATATATGTATATGGTTTATTTATGGTTAAATCGCAATTGAAGTCGCTATCGTCTTAGGCCCTTTTTGTAGAACAGACTGTATGTTCAATAAATTTTCGGATGTCAGTTGTGCACAGAATGCTGGTTCGATGTAGCAAGTTTGACAACTTTGTGTAAATGTCAGGATTTTCAATGATTATGGTATTGTCAGAAAGGTTTAGATTAGTGCAATGTAATAGATATGTATAATAATTATTATCATACCTGTACGTACTATTAAGATCCATATTACTATTACTTTTTCTTCTTCTTCTTCTTCCTTTATTCACATTAATTTAACTTTAATCTGATCTGGTGTCGCAGGCCACACTAAATGGAGTACAGCGCCCCGAATTTTATTAGATGGTGTTGTAGAGACATAGCGATTACTATTTACGACTACTAGTGAAGTTCCTGTATCATATAGAAATTTCCACCTTTATCTAGTCCTTGGATTAAATGGAAATTATAGAGCAGCTGATTCTTTTATTGCAAAGCCTCAATTGGTGTATCACTTAAAACCATTTTAGTTACATTCCACAGCTAAAAATTGCTGCAGTAAGTTGTGTACACGTTGCAATTGTTAAAATTGTTTAGATAATGTGATAGTATAGATATAGACAGTATGCAATAAATGACATCGAACATTAATGTTCGATTATCCTTGATAGTCAACTATGCCTTTCGGCTTTCGGATTAAGCAACTGTGCGTCAATATAAGAATGACGAAAATATTTTATTTTAAAACAATTATCAAATGTGATTTACATATATTTTATGACAAATTGTACATACAATAGTCCGTATAATTTAAAAAGATGGTAAATAAGTGATATCTAAGGAAATACAAATGTCTTTATTTGCATCAGTTCCCGAACAACATATTTCCCAGTGAGTACAACTACTAAACAGTAGAAGTTTCTATTTAACTGTCTGTTATCAGGCTCACCGGTGTTTTATGTTATACAATATGCAACAGGATGGACCAGATCTGGCTATTCACGAGACAGGTGAAGTTTATATGGTAGTCTCGTCTGTCTCAACATGCAGACTCATTTCAATTCAAGGTGGACACATTTGTTAGTTGTAGTTGATGTCGCAACCATGCTGATTCGTTTTTTACAATTCACAAAATTTGAATACAGTTAACTAGGCAAACCGAAATTCCAAAATCAGTAATTTATAAAGTTAGCACTGGCCGGAAAATATAAATTCTTTGGGCGAGTTTTAGATACTAACACGCAGGTGAATAATAAAATTGATTTATATGTAACATTCAGTTGCTTTATAAAAGAGGGTGTTGCAGTTAGGGGTAAATTCGAAGTGCCATATTTTATAATAATTAAAATATTTAAATTACATTAGTATTGTGGTTGTTTCCATATTTTGAGAATTTAATATTTTCAGTTTATATAAATTTTTAGTATCTATTAAAAAATTATTACGATTTATCAGTTACGTATGAAAAATTGAATAGTGCAATAAATTGTCATTCATATTGAGTGTTTTGCTAAATTAATTACTGACTCATGGGGATTTTCTAACTGCTAAATGTGTAAATGTAGATTTTGCGCTCAAATATTTCTTTCTAAAATTCACTTCTTATTATTTCCAGGTTCGCTTGATATTGCAATACACAAAGCACCACATTTTACAAATGCATTTTATAAAGCATTCCGCTTGAGTCACACCATTGTTGTAACTCGATGGAAAAGTTTCGTTTACGGTTTTATTGATAGCTACAGAGTTTTCTCTTTCAAAATGAATATTACTTCAACTTCTATTTGTCTTAGATACATTTAGTTAATACTCGTATATATTTAATTCTAACTGAAAATTTGCACTGTGTAAAAATAATACTTTTCTCAGTAAATTATTTTGGGTAGCGGCACATTCTTAACCTCTATTCCAACACCAATTTGGCACATGAATAAATTACCGATTTAAAAACTAAAGAAATAAGTGAACAGAGTATACAGCTAATTGCTGTAGTTACTATCAACCGATAAGAATATGTGGGAAATGTTTGGAATGTCGTATGTTGTGTGTACTTTTAAAGTGACATGTTAAACAAGCCGAATATGCTTATCTAGAATAAATTATCCGTTCGTAAATATTTTGATGTTTGTGGAACGGTTAAGTAAATGTGCTTTTGGTGTGTTACTAAAACAATTGCTATATCCGAAACATGTCCACCTGGCGCAGTCGACGCCCATTTTCTCAATTAACAAAATTTGTATTTTCTAAACTCACGTATTCACCTTATCCATTTTCTGTTGTATTTATAAGGCGCGTTTACCTTAAAATAGCTTACAACAATGCAAACGCGTATGGAAGACTAAATCATGCTGGCAAGCAGCCAGTGAAGTTCAAGAGAAAAATCCATCTCAAGTGCGGATGTGAAACGAAAATAGCCTTTAGTGTCAATGATAATTATCTTCTCGGGCGTAATTGGAGCCTTAAGTGGGTATACGTTCTTAGGTTTTGCATGTACTCGGGCAAAATGGGCATCCATATATGAATAATTTAAGCAGTTAGACGTGGGGTAGGTGTTACTTTTTACGTAATTTTTATTTATCAAAGGTAGCTTCGGTCGATGAAAAGTAATTTGAAAATAGGAATACTTGATAAATGTGAATGTGTAGTATATGTGTTGCTGTAGTTTCTACAAATCCAAGTACCTCTAATATATTTCGATGGTTTTGTGCTTCGATAACGAATACTGATTTGGTATTTGTCTTAAAATATGGGGACAGCCACTCTGCTAATTCAATAATACTACATTTGCATCTACGTTATGTTATTTCTCTAATAATTAATAACTAAAGTTAAAACTAGGAACCTTCATCTAAAATTGGACTTAATTTACACAATTTCATTTTTTTGGAAAGTGACTATGAAGCACTTTGTTTTCTGTTCGATCTCGTAACGTGGTAGGTAGTCGACGAAGCGACAAGAAAATAAGAACACTGCATTTAATAAGGAGAGGTTATGACTAAAGTCAATGGTAGTGGCGAAGTTAGAGAAATTTCAAGTTGCGGTGCTTAGACTGTAATATAGGTAGTATAAGTATATAATTTGGATAATTAACTACAGAACGGCTATGAACATAAGTGCAGTTATGGAATTTGGAGTTCTAATGTGCAAGAGTTAACATAAATATGCACAACTGCTTTAAGAAGTCCTGCGTTTAAAGTCAAAAGGGTCAGATAGACTCTTATAAGACTGTATATTGAAATTGTTAGGTTAGTTGTAAGGAAAATTTAGGTTTGTGGTATGTTGTTAGTTAATTTAGATTTTTTAAATGTCAAATTTAAATTTTGAAACGTCAATTTTATGCAATTGTTAGTAAAATCGTGATAACTAAGAGTGGTTTATTTTCTGAAATGAAATAAAATAATGCATTGTTGCGATGCTCCAGAAATTAGTTTGTATAAGAACATAAATTGTCAAATGTTTGTTAATTAAATTGATATAAAACGTTGTCACCTGATCGGGAGTGTCAGCACCCACGATTTGGTGCAAATAACTGGTAGAATTGGGGTGGGCCTGTAGGAGTTCGCCGCTTAGTTGTTACGAGTCCTTCAAAGTAGCCGAGGTCTTTGTAAAAGTTTTGAACAATATTGTATATTGGAGACCGGATTAAAAATTATCTGTCAAGATTAATGAGAAATAAAACAACTCATAATTTATAATAACTAATTACCTAAGAGAAGCTGATAATTAATATTCAAAAGTGCTCTCGAATTCAGAGGTTAACCAAACTGTCAACTTACAATTGATATTAAAGAAATCTACCTTACCGAAAAATTACAAACTATAATTGATACACGGAGCAATTTAATAAAGCAAAATGTGTGTAGCTCTCAATATTTGCATTTAGAGGCGAGTCAATCTGACGTTTAAGAGAGTAAATATTTGAGTAAGAAGATGTGAAAACAATTTTGATGACACACAAAATTTAACTAGTAAATAGAATATCCCCAATATTATTGAATTAAACAATATCTATGAAATAAACCTGATATTATAAGCGCAGACCAAGATCGTAATGTAGCTGAAAAAATAGAACATGGTTAGCTTAATTTCTTTATTAGATGATCGTAACAGTAAATTTCTATTTCAAAACTGTTTCTAGTTAGTTGAGCATGCATAATACGTTTTCATGGAGGTTTGTAAATAACTAAATTAACATAATTAGTAAATGTGAAAACAAACTAGTAACAATGTAATGAATTCGATAAACAACTAAAGCAAAGTTGTGATAAGTAGAGAAAAAACGTTATTAACTCTTCGAAAAGCAAAAGTAAGCAGAGTATAGATTTTTTCACATGTGAGCTCACGCGATGGAAGTGTTAAAATGGTTACATAGACAGCGCTAAATTATTATTAATTAAATTAGCTACAAAAACGGCAGTGGTAATTTTTCCCAAGGATAATGACACATATGTGAGTTGAACGGACGTCGGAAACGTGTTATTTGGAAGTTAATTGGAACTGAGTAACTAGGAGACTATGGTGGGCTCGCCCTATCGATAACTTCGATTGCGTCGAAATTCTGAAACGAATTATTAGATTTTTAAAGAGAATTCACTTCGATAGAATTAAGGTACCTTGATGCTTATCTGTAAATTAAGTATTAAGGGGTTATTTAGCGACGCCAACCGCAAATTTAAATATCAGAGGGTGTCTCGGTAGCATTTCAAAAAGGAACATTAATTGTTTTTCTATTTTAGAAACATTATTAGCACTTTAAGTGAATAAAATTAAAAGAAATCCAATTAGTAGAATTAAACTGGGACTTACAGTTTCAGTTGTCTAGTTTATAATCAGTTAACCGTACCTCTCTTGGTTTACTTTAAGCATCATAGTGCTACGATTAAATTTTTAAAACAGGGTGAGACTAGATACCCATCAATGTCTTTAATTGTTCATAATTGCACATATTGAATCGTTCGTAAATTACTGTAAAGGAAAAGCTTTATTGCAAAAAAACAGGCAGTAGTCCAAAACATTTCTGCTAAATGATGCATTCGTTCTAAAATGTTATGGAACAAAACAAAGCGGAAACGAATTTCTCGCTGCAAACGTTTTGGCCGATGCAGTAGCTTTTTGAGCACAGCTAATTTCAAATTTTCCTACATTAGCTTGAAATGCAACTGGTCGGATCGAATTGAAGCGTGTTACTAACATAACTAATTCTACTTAAGTAGTTAGGTTAATTATAACTATATTAGACTGACATACAATGAATATCTTGCATGTTCTGTATTGCTCATATATAATGCACTCGTTGAATTTTAAAATTTTGAATTGGTTGTATCAAATTTCTCAAAATTTTTCTAGCAATGAAAACCCTTATCAACTAGTTCCGGTTTCGAAATTCAGTTAGTTTAGTAAACTCACAAAATTAGCTTAGGTTGTGAGGAATTAGATTCGAGTATTTTTGCAATTTTAAAACCACATGCCAAGACGACACATCTTAGAAAAGTTAAATGGGCCCACAACATCTTGGCCGCGTTTGCACCGTACGTAGAACCGCTAGTACCATCGCTAGTACTTTTGTACTTGTATTAGTTATT
Source organism: Agriotes lineatus (assembly GCA_940337035.1). Lineage (NCBI taxonomy): Eukaryota > Metazoa > Arthropoda > Insecta > Coleoptera > Elateridae > Agriotes > Agriotes lineatus. Next base: position 21,897 of record CALNHX010012827.1, read on the forward strand.
TGTCCTATCTAGAGCTCGGAGCCCTGTCGCTGTCGGTTTGCATATTCATTGTACCTGAGCGTTCTTGTACTCTTAACAGAAGATAAATGTAGCAGCCACCAGTAGCAGCATATTACCCATTTGTAGAACTTACAATTTGGACACTACCCGCAGCTACCTTTGCAACACTCACTCCTGTAGGTACTGAGCTACCAGGTTAGATCGTTTGGTTTCTTTTAATCTGTATTTTGAATTGTGTCAAATT
>CALNHX010012828.1:0-22116 GCA_940337035.1 Agriotes lineatus
AGTTGGGCGTTCTCCTTCGAGCATGCAACATTACCAATGGGCTTGCAGTGCTTGTAAAATCCAAAGTGGGCCAGTAGTGCATTGTCTAGTGTTAAAATAATTCCATTTAGTCTAATTCACAGCTAAATCATTATTAAAATAAATGTGATTGTCTATCAAAAGTGTGGTTTTAATGATTTGAGAATACACCAAGGCGGAACTTTCCATTTGGGCAAGGTCCAGTTTTAGTTCCACGAATTATACCGTCTATACTCTGTTCACTATGGTCCCGGATTGTCAAAAATGACGTTTTATGGCAGCACTGTTGAATTTCTATTGGTTTTTTTGTTACTACTAGGTTGGACAACGCAAAACGTAATTTTGAAAATTTGGGTTTTTGTTACCTGGCAACTTTTATTTATTTTTGCCTAAGTCAGTTCGAAATATAACCTATAATTTATAGTTTTGACATTAGTAGCTTTATTAATTGTTTCTAGTTACCTATAGCTTGACTTAAAAATATTAACCATGATATAAAGGATTGTTTTTAATTGGATTTTGACATTGACAATCCGGGACTATAGTGAATAGAGTATAGTGTGAAATACACTTTCATTTTGCAACTTGTATTTTTGTTCTTATTAGTAGGTATACTTTCGTCTTTTATATTCAAATATTGCAAAATTATGCATAAAATGGCAAGCAAAAATCTACAATTTTTGATGTAATACCTGCTATTTGATATAAATCTTTGACTAGTATTTCTGCCATCAACAGACCTCGTGCAACTCCGTTTTCATATCCCATAAGCTCATCAGCACTGATATAAAATGTGTACCTCCAGAATCTTCCTCCCTGCAATTTTTGGGTAAATACTGACTATGGGGTATCACTTATGAGTAAAAGGGAATTGTCATATGTTAAAATGATCAAAACCTTCAGTCACTTTTGAGAAAAAGATCGTATTTGTTTTTCCCCACACCGGACGGTGCATCCTACTGAAATGAAAGTCTGGTACCATCGCATCGTTCCAAAACTTCGTAGAACACCTCCGTAAATTTTCAAGGGTAATACCACAAACGGTGAAAATGTTTTGAAATTTTTTTTTCGTTCACATGCGAATTATTGCGTTTAAAGTTTTCGAAACCGAAACTGCGCTTTTGTTGAGAGAAATTTGGGGAAAAATGCAGTATCATGTACCAATCTAAAACTCCTTGAAATTGTTCGCGTAGTTCTCTTTGTAACAGCAGCAGCAGCAATTTGAACTACCACTCGTGAGCTAGTAATATACCGGGTGACTATAAATGATTGAATTTTTTTTTTCTTAGGTTGGCACTGTTTATGTTGGTGGCACTGTAAGTCTATGTCAAATTCAATGTTCGCAGGTTAGGTTTTGCGTCATTCTATGTCAAAACTGACGCAAAACCTAACCTGATAACCTCGCATTTGACATAGACTTACAGTTCCACCAACATAAACAGTGCCAACCTAATAAAAAAAAATTCAATCATTTATAGTCACTCGGTATAAGCCGTTCACGACCTTTTTGGGACAGAGTTGGCTATGATTTTTTCTTTTCATGTTGGACTAACTGATTGGATGATGTAGCGGATGCAACTTTTTTTTCTGTCAGTGTCTGTTCGACATTTTCTTGACACCACATTGCCAGATTTATTATTTTAATATTCGTAAGAAAATAAATGATTTATCAAAAGTGTAATAATAATTTTAATTTCCGTCAAAGGAAAAGTCAAAATGCCCAAAATAATTTTGTTACAACAAAAAATTTCCATTAAACGATGCTACTTCCAGTTTAAAAAGGACAGACCAAATTTAAAAGAACGCAAGTCGATGTGAAGACTAGAGAATATCCGGCAACAATGTACCTATTCAGAAAATATAACCTTAAACTGAAAACAACCTAACCTAACACAAAAGTGTCATATTTCCACGAGGGAGTTTAGTTATCACAGAGGTTCTGCCAACAAAATTACTAGATGGTCATAGCCTCACCTGACCCAAAAAGATCGTGAACGGCTTATACGTGGGTACTAAGTATACACACAAATCTTAAAGTGCAGCTAACCTAAAGTGATAGCTGCTGCGAATGAGGCAAAAAGTGGTCTACGATACTGCATTTTAGCCGAAATTTGCAATAATTTGCATGTTGACGAAAAACATCTCTTAAAAAAATTTGCCTTGAGTGGTATTTGGAAAGATTATTCAACAATATGGGTAAATTACTTTTTTTCTATAGCACATGTTAAAGTGTGCTTTTATTTGAAATCGGCAGTGAAGTACGCCGAAATCGTCATTAAAATACAAGAAATCGGCAGTGAAGTAATTCATTGTTTTACAACTTTTTTGTAGGTGGCGAGGCAACAGATAAACGTCAATCGACCGAACATAACCTACAAAAGTTGGTTAAAATGTTGTAATTTTACGATTTCTCGATTTCAAATAAAACATAGTGTACACCTCGGCACTGAAGTTCCTTTTTATCCCTCATGTGGTTTATTTGCCTTGGCCCTACGGGCCTCGGCAACTAAATCCACATTCGTGATAAAAAGTTATACTTCAGTGCCTTGGTATACAAACTACTATTATCAACTCAAAACAAAAGGTCAAGTTTTACTTTAACAGCAAGGGTAGATAAAGTAGCACTTTAACATCAAGGATAGATAATAGTATATTATGTATCAAGTTTTATAAACGTCATTTTAGTCACGAATTTTATTAATCACGAGCGAAGCTCAGCGGAGTGAGTGTTTAATAAAAGAGTGACTAATACATTTATAAAACGAGTTGCATACTATACTTTTTCTACGACCGCAAATTTAGACAATATAACATTATTTCATTAGGATTTTGAAAATTATGTTAGGTTAAATTATGCTTGACAAACGTCAAAGTTGACTTTTCAAAATTGAAAACTAACTTGATTTTAGTTTTGGCTGTGGCTAATAAAGCAAATACTGTTTGAACCTAACTTCACCCCATGACTAAAACGTCGTTGCCAACTTCAGCTCGTGACTAAGAGGCTCTTTAGTCATAGCTTATGAAGGCATGACTAAAAGGTCACTTAGCGACGTGTATGTTAGTATGTTAAATGCCGTTTTAGTTACAGGAGTAGAAAAAGTAATTTAATTTTCTAACTTTTGTTTAAATTAAATATGACAGCTTCGTATTATCGTAGCAACCCAATCTAGCTACTGACATTTTGAAATGTGATTAACTGTCCTTATTTTCTTTTGAAATTGTTAAAGTTCTTGCTATAGAAAAAAATATTGTATTATATACGACGATAAAGTTATTGCTATCCACTCTTGAATCATTAACGTCTCGACTTCGTCTCGACGTTAAACGATTCACTCGTGGATAAAATTTAACTTTATCGTCTTGTATAATAAATTACTATTACCGTGTTCGACACCACACATTTTTAAAGTTTTCCACTATTAATTCAATACTGGAGCTTCCAACACGATTATTATGAGTTTTTAGAACGACGCTGATTTGCAAACTTCACTTTGACGTTTTGGTGAAATGTCAGTCAAAGGTTACTCACTAAATTGAAATCCTTGAAACCAATCGGGCTCGCGTGAAAACACTGCGACATTGGGTGTTTTCAAAGACAGTCAAGTTTGGTTGGCCGTTTCTGACAAATTGAATAATTTTCATTGATTCGTTCATTATAGTGTTGAATAATCAGTAATAATACCACGAGACGACTGTGAATGATCAAAAATACTTTTTCTTTCTCACGAAACGGGTTACTTAGAAACAACAAGAGCCGAGGGCGAGTGGTGTTTCTACAATGCAACCCGTTGAGTTTGTAAGCAAAAGTATTTGATAATAAAGTCGTCGAGTGAGTATTCGATTAGATTATACCATTCATAATGCACAATATCCATATTCAAGCCACGTATTAATAAGTGAAAACACCGTGGTGTTATCGTTTTGGTGTTTTCAATTTTGAACTGTGAGCTGTCAATGTCATGCCATTTCCAATAAGTTTTTTAGGATACGCATTAAATACTTTTTTAGTGTAATTCTCTTATTGATATTCATGGTATAATCTAATCGAATACTCACTCGACGACTTTATTATCAAATACTTTTGCTTACAAACTCAACGGGTTGCTTTGTAGAAACACCACTCGCCTTCGGCTCGTGATGTTTCTAAGCAACCCGTTTCGTGAGAAAGCAAAAGCATTTTTGATAATTCGCAGCCGTCTCGTGGTATTATTACTGATTATACCATGAATATCAATAAGAGAATTACACTAAAAATGTATTTAATGCGTATCCTAAACAACTTATTGGAAATGGCATGACATTGACAGCTGACAGCTAAAAATTGAAAACACCAAAACGATAACACCACGGTGTTTTCACTATTAATACGTGGCCTGAATAGGGATTTTGTGCATTATGGAAATTTGTCTGTATGAAATTTATCTCCTTCTCTTGTATATTCCCTACCTGGAATTTTTGGGTAGATACTGACTTTGGGGTATCATTTATGAGTAAGAGGGAAATTTAGTCTGTGAGGATAATCAAAATGATTAGTCTTCAGTGAGAAAAATCATCATTTTTGACATTCTTTGGAGTATTTGGGCCTCCTCACACCGAAAGGTGCACCGCAGTGAACCAAAGTTTGATACCATCGTTCATAACATCTCCGTAAATTTTCATAGAAATTAGTCTGTATGAAATCTACCCCCCCCCCCCATATCTCTCTCCCTAGAATTCTTGAGTAGATACTGACTATGGGGTGTAACTTATGAATAAGAGGAAAATGTCGTCTGTGAAGATAATAAAAATCGAATAATTTTTCCGAATTTTTTTGTATTTAGGTCTCATCACACAGAACGGTACATCGCAGTGAAGCCAAAGTCTGATAAATGTTGTCAGTGAAAATGATAAAATTCCTTAGTACCATTTTTCAGAATTTTTATTTTTTTTTACAGGTTTTGTGGTATTTGGATCTCCCCAAACCAGACGGTGCATTGTATTGAAACCAAAGTCTGGTACCATCGTTCCAACGCTTCTTAGGACATCGCCATAAATTTTCACGGACATTTATGTGTATGAAATTCGCCTTTTCTCCTCCAGCTATCCCCTACCTGGAATTTTTGGGTAGACACTGACTATGGCGTATCATTTATGAGTAAGAGGGAAATTTAGTCTGCGGAGATGATCAAAATTGTTAGTCTTTAGTGAGAAAAAAAATCGTTTAACATGCTTTGAAGTATTTGGGCCTCCTCACACCGAAAGATGCACCGCAGTGAAACCAAAGTTTGGTATCATCGCTCTAGTTTCATGGAAATTCGTTTGTATGAAATCTGCCCTCTCCCTTAAAATTTTTGAGTAGATACTGACTATGGGGTATCGCTTTAAAATAAAATACATACCTAAGTGGGACGGATCCTAGTTAAAGCTGCCATTCAAGAAAGAATTTCGAGAAAACTGATACAAGCAAAGCAAGATGAAACAAATAAATATATAACCCATGCGGTGGAATAAAGGTAATGAAATCAACAACAGTATACCTAAATGTTACAGAAGAAATTATTTCCAGAAATAAAGAAAAATGCAGTTATCAATAAAACTAAGAGCAAATGCAGAAACATAATAAGAAAGGAAGTCAAGATAATTTGCTAGAAATTAGTGATTCAAGATAAAGTCCATTTGTAAGACAGATCTGAGTTAGCGGATACAAGGGAAGCATCATGGCACAAAGTTGATAACTCATGCGGTTAATGGACTAAATGTACCTATTTAAGAATGAAGCGTTTAAAATGAACAACAATATACCTAGAAAGTGTCAGCAAGAAAACTGAGAACAAATTCAGTATAAGAATATAAATACACCAAGGTAATTTACTAGAAGTTCGTAGTTCAAGATAAAATCCATGTGTGAGACAGGTTCGAGCTAAAGCTGCCATCCAAATAAGCATTTTTAAGAAGCTGCTACAATGAAAGCTATAGATGGAACTCAGATGATAACTCATGCGGTTAATTAAATAAAGAGAATGAAGAACGAAGCGATTAAAATCAACAACAATATAGCTACAAAGTGATATAACCCGGCAAGAAAAGAAAATGCCGTCAGCACTAAAGCTGAGAACAAATGCATAAGAGGAATTTAAAAAGAACCAAAAGAATGTACTAGAAGTTAGTAGTTTAAGATGAAGTCTATGTATGAGACAAATTCGAGCTAATGCTGCCATCCCAGGAAGCATTTCCAGGAAATTGATACAATTAAAACAATATGGAACTTAAATGATAATCCATGCGGTTGATGGAATAAGGGTAATAAAGAACGAGGCGTCAGAATCAACAATGTACCTAAAATGTGATATTACCCGTGAAGAAAGGAAACTACAGTTAGCAATAAAGCTGAGAACAAAGGCAGAATAGGAATCAAAAACTGAAAGTTAGTAGTTAAGATAAAGTGTATGTGTGAGACAAATCCAAATTAAAGCGGCAATCTAAAAAAGAATTTCCAGAATACTGATACACAGAATGAAAGATAGAACAAAGATGATAATCCATACGGTTGATGAAATAAAAGTAATAAATAACGAAGCGTTTAAAATTAACAACGATATACTTAGAAAGTGACATAATCCAGGAAGAAAGAAACATGCAGCCAACTATAGGTTTGAGAGCAAACCAGAGAAAGAAGAAGAAATAACAACTAAGATAAACGTTAGTTAAGATAAAGTTTTTGGGTGAGACAAGTCCAAATTAAAGTTGTAATTTAAAAAAAATCCAGAATATTGATACAAAGAATGAAAGATAGGACAAAGATGGTAATCCATACGGTTGATGAAATAAAAGTAATGAAGAACAAGGAGTTTAAAATCAACAAACAACGATATACTAAGAAAGTGACATAACCCAGAAAAAAAAGGAACATGCAGCCAACAATAGGTTTGGGAGCAGACCAGAACAAGAAGAAAAGGAAATAACAAACCAAAATAGGTTGATACTAATAAAAAATCCAAAGACGATAAAAGAAATAAAACAGTCATACACATCATTATGCATGTTTGAACACTTAATATGCAATAGAATTAAAGAGGAAATGAGACAAATGGCAAAACCAATTTGGTTTCCGGAAATGTCGATGTACCATTGCTGCCATGACTGTAGCACAAGAGAACTATATATTATGTGATTGTCATAGTCGACGTAGAGACGCCTTTTATACTGCCCCATGAAAAGAGATAATAGAGGAAATGATGCATAGGGTGAGTAGCCATATCTGGTCAAGTTAGTGGCCAGATACTTCGAGGACAGATGAAAATTACAAGAGGCGTCCCGCAAGGCTCAATATTAGGCCCTCTACTATAGAATTTTTATTATGTTGAAATATAAAGAATACATATGCCACAGAGTGCGACTATCATATGATATTCCAATGATATTGCACTCATTGTATAAGGAAAAGATGACGAAGAGTTACGAGCAAAAACAAACTGCGCTCTAGATAATAATATAAAGGAAGAGATAAACAAGAAAAGTCTGAAAACATTATGGAGCAAAACCAGCAGGAAAAGGGCCCTGGTCTCTGTGGTATATTCAATGGAGTTACATGCAGCACCAATATAGAAGAGAGCATTACATTTTAATATATACATATAGGAAGATGCTGGTAAAAATTTAAAGGAGGCTTACGATAGCCGTCGGTGGTGCATATCGTACTACTTCAACGGAGCCTTTGGATGTCATAACTTAGACAATTTCCTTTAATCTAATGGTAGAAGACAGGGTACTAGAAATATGGCAACGAAGATATGAAATAATCAAAAGGAAACGGCAGCATGCACAAAAAAAACTGGTATCTAATATCAAGACAGGAATGGGTGAAATAGCAGCTTCGGGAGATGAGACTTTCATATTATGCAATTCCTATCTGGACATGGATGCTTTGCCGCATACCTCCACCGAATTGCGAAAATGGAAAATAATGTATGCTGGTATTGCCACCTACCAGATTCGGCGGGACACACAATTTTTCACTCTTCGAGATGTAAAGAAGAAAGAACTTGAATCACTACGGGCATATGTGACACAATTACACTTGAAAATATAGTAGGAATCATGTTAGGTAACGGTGAAAATGAACTATAATAACTAACGACATAGGAAGAATAATGAAGACAAAAAAAAAGGAAGAGAAAACAAGATGAGAAAGTGCAAGCGCGATCGGTAGTGGTTTTTGCCATCCGTTCTTTGGGACACCTGTTTTTCAAGACACATTAATGCAGTGTTCGTAATTTGTTACAACGGTGCTTTAAGTATGAGGGCAAAAACGTATACTGTAATGGTTTACTGCCCACAGTAATGCTGATTGCTTAATTAACTAAATGAATAAGGTTAAAATGGATACAGAATTAAATATTTTATTTATTGCAAAATAATCAGTATTGTACATTAATAAATGCACTCGATGTGAGCAGCAATAACTAATAATTTGAGGGATAAAAGTTAGCATGAAATAAGGCAGGTTTCAGAAGGTTTAAGTTCAGAGTTTCAGATATGCTAAATGTTTGGAAGGGTCAATGCAATTTAATTTGTAACTGACGGATTTGAGCTTAGTTACGTCAAACATAATATGAATAAAATGATACAGAATGATTTGCCCAGTTCAGAAAGTATATGAGCGTTATCTATTAAAATTGTATAAGCAGCCAACGGCAAATTAGCTAAAAGGTAAACTAAACAGTGCTATCAAAATAATAATTGCAATAGAGCAATGAAAAAATGTAAGGCAACCCATCGAAAGACAATTAGTGAGACGCCAAAAGAACTCAAATGTATCAGTGCATTTTAAACCAAAGTGATTTAAACGCAGAGCAAAGTGTAGTAACATTAATTCCAAGAAAGAGACAATTTTAGTAGTTAGGCAAAAACATGACATCAAAACTATAGTCTATAAGATCAAACATGTTATCAAACCTAATTTCTCTTATAAAAATTTAAAATATAGTTGCTAAGTTACGAGACAGTCTTTTGTTAAGATGAGCAAACAAGCTTCTAAAATTTGACATGTTGAGAGCAGATTGAGCACCACCTTTATCGTTTTAAATTATAAATAAAACGTCTTTTGTAACACTAGTTGTGTGTAAAGATATTCATCAGTGTGCAGGGCATCTGTGGGTATAGTTTGCCATGTGTTAAGAGGTCCAAGTGTAGCAGTTTAACCAGCAGCAAAATTTGTCCAAGTGCGAGTAGCCTCGGGGGCCTATTTCCATAAGTAAGCAGCATCTCCCACCAAAAATAGTGTCTGCTACGTGTAGAGAGGACCTTCAGGAGCCCGTGGGTGTAGAAATTTTAACCAACAAGCCTTCCCAAGTGTGTAATTTTCGTGGGGTCACTGGAAAGTGTATCCACCGTCCGAAAGGTCTCTGATTAGGATTTTACAGGAAGCCCTTGCTGCAGCCCCATAATTCGCAGGGTTCTTCAAGTTCAGACTGTCTACGAGGAGTAGCACCAGGTTCCAGTTGTCCAGGTCCGTCCAACTTCGAGTAAATTAGATAACGTCTTTTGAAAGTGCGAGTTGACACGGAATTTTCAGTTTTTGCCGGATGCATAACAAAAATAAATCGCGCGTGGGTTTTGACGTTACACTAGAAACCAAACGAGGTTAGCAGTTGCTATGTCACAGAATTAATCGTATTTACCTGATGATTTCTTGCCATTTTGGTGTTTTAAAATTCAATGTTACGCTATTTTCGCACTGGCAGATCATCTTGTTTACTGAACTAAATTTAGAGGTTATAATTTCCAGATGCAAATTATGCATTTGCCCTAATACCCGAGTTATATTGTCGTGCAACAAATTAATTGCCATACAAAGTTTTCTTAATTTTATGAACTGACACCCTGAGTTAAGATTTGTTTCATGTTCGCTGAAGCTAAGCACTTATTTTTGAAATAGATAAAATAAGAAATGAGCAACAAACCATTTTTTTGTAATAAATATTATATTCTTTTAATTTGCCCTGAGTTGGACAGGCAAAGTTTCCAGTTGAAACTTAACAATGCATAAAGTGTAGTATCCCTTGCTATAATTTATTTCATTTAAAACCCTATTATTATATTTTAAACGGCGAAGACTATTACAATATAATGTGGCATTTCAAATTCAAAGGTGACAATGGATAGAGATTTGTATCCAAATTTTTCAGTAACTAAAAAAAATCATTCGGTACCCGGTTTCGAACTCATGACCTCATACACAGCAGACCAACTCTGTACTATTACACCAACGTGCTCTGTAGTTACACGGCTGCTTAAAGGCTATTATTGGTATAATAAAAAACACATACAAAGAAAAACGACCAATCTCGTCCAACAATTTTTCAGATCTTTGCATTAATATTCTACACAAACTGGTGTAGACAAAATCCCGATAGGTTATGTCGTTCTCGAAATAGTATACTTACATCCATCCGGCGGGACACCTTCACTAAACTGCATTTTCCGACATTCTTTTAACGTCAAAGCTTGCTGCCTGCACAACAGTTATGCAGTTTTATGAGACCTTTCTTATAATTTTGGGTTGGTCGCGATTGATATGATAACCCATGCGGTTGATGGAATAAAGGTAATGAAGAAGGAAGCGTTTAAAATCAGCAAAAATATACCTAGAAAGTGACATAATCTAGGATTCTCAGAAAGAAAGAAAAATGCAATAATACTGAGAGTAAATACACGATACGAATAAGAAACGGACACAAGATAAGTTACTATATAGTCCAAGAGCCAGCAACGGATTTCTTACAGTATTTTTAACAAGTCTGTAACTGTTGTGGAACGTCGCTTTGAATATACTGAGAAGGAAACCCGTAGTCTGGCAAGCCTGCGGTGGTGGTTTTAGCCCCCTTGCGCCCTTAAAGGGCGTAAAAAAATAATGTGTCAAAACTGACACAAAACCTAGGAATAACATGTTGGTAACACTGTAAGTCTATGTCAAATTCGAGGTTAGCAGGTTGGATTTGGCGTCAGTCTGTGTCAAAACTGACGGAAAACCTAACCTGGTAACCTCGAATTTGACAGACTTACAGTGCCACCAACTTATTATTCACACGTTTGAATTTCCACAGCCCGCTGAGGATCCGTTGTTTTGGATCTCTCGATATTTTACAGTAAATGGTTAAGTTTATTATGCAACTTTATGTGAATCTGGGGTAAACTTACCACCGGCGAAAGCGTCTGTCAATCTTTTTACTTACATAAGATATGATTACTTTAACATAGCAAAGAGCCAGACTTGTTATTATACATTTTTCTTATTATTTTTTTCCATCCTCCAAGGACGCAAGGGGGCCAAAACCACCACCACAGGCTTGCCAGACTTTGAGTTCCCTTCTCAGTATATTCAAAGGGACCTTCCATAACAGTTACAAACTTGTTAAAAATACTGTAAGCAAACCCGTTGCTGGCTCTTGGACTAATAGGTTCGTAGTTTAAGAGAAAATCCATGTGTGACAGTTCCGAACCTAAGCTTGCACCAAGGAAAAAACTGATGCAAAATGCAAAATACTTTTAAAATAAATTAGCACCCTTTCCAACCTTAGTTGTCGGTGTCTAAACGTTTTTGGTACTGCGCGTCCTTAGTCCTTGGATGATTTAATTTATTAATGGACAAAATTATCGCAAACTTTAATCATCTACAAACTTATAGAATGGACAATAAAAACCTCTATTGTTCATTGAAATGTTAAACAGTGTTTAACATGATCGCGTCCTCGAATGTTAAGATACATTTAACATGCATGCACTATAACAACATCACACATATTCATGGTAGTCCGATTTCGATTGAGCAGCTTTTAGTAATTATTATTGATTCAAAATTATTGCCTCAATGAACAATAAACTAATGAACGCATTTCGAGGGAAAACCGTCTTAACATTTCTCACATAAATTACCACTCTTGCTTCGCTGAGCTCGCTCGAGTGGTAAAAATATGCTCGAATATTAAGACTGGGTTACCCCTCTTAATACGTTAATTACTATTACATTGTGTTACGCAGACGACAGTTCTCCCAGCAAACAACAAGGCCACTTTCCTTTTCTACATTCTCAAAACCTTATCTATGTATGTTCATTAAAAAGTTCCATAAGGGGTGCTTGTAGGAATCCAAACGTATGAATAATATATTGGTGACACTATAATTCTACGTCAAATTTGAGGTTAGCAGGTTAGGTTTTGTGTCAGTTTGTGTCAAAACTGACCGTCACCTGCGTTGACAGGTTTTGTTAGTACGTTTACAAAACCCGCCACCTAGGCTGTTTTGACATGTATTTCAATAGTTCATATTTTTCCCATTGGCGCTACTTCACACAATTTTATGTCTCAAATTTGAACGCTTGTGTTTGGTTAAAACATTTTTGAAAATATCTCGTTGCATTCGTTCATGTGGAAATAGGGATAGCAAAATGTATTTTATCATGAATTTACATCAAATATATGGTAATTTTTTGTGGCTGATTAAAGGTTATCACATAAAGCGAAAATGTGTAATCTGCCAGATGGTATCAACCAGCGCCAATTTCATGAAGTGGTCATAATTTGCATATTACCGACATTCGGCTAGCTGGCAGGCTTCATAAAGACCAAGTTTCTGTCAATCAACGCAGTAGACCGTTCAAGGTCATTCAAGTCGATATTTTGACATCAAAGGAACCGACAGTGAGTGTCTCTACTTGTTTGATTTATGTACGCTGCCAATCCTTTTTACTAGATTTTTCAAATGCAATCACTTTACAGTCTTTTGCGTAGCAACATTCAGTAAATAGCTTTGGAATGAGTATGTATGAGCGGGAAAAATGCTATAATAAAATGGGCATCTGCCAACTAAAAATAAAAATTTAAATCACAGTGAAGCAGTCATGTCGATTTTGACGTTTAAGCTTTTGACGTGATCTTCGGCGATACCATCTCATAAACTCCCAGAAATTCTAGCGATTATGCATGCTAATGCACGCATGCAAAACGAAAGTTTCGTGAAAGCTACACATCCGAGAAAACCGCCCAAAAAATTCGTTAGCGTCCAAATTAACACCGACCCGTGGTTCCCGGAATGTCAAAAATGCATCGAAAGGGACCGAAATTCGTCGTCTACGTGGGGCAATGAGTTAATCAACGTGAACGAGTACGCAAGAGCAATCAACTACATTAATTCGATCCACAACATCATTAACGGAGCTTTGCTGAAAGAAGCTCAATCCAAGGACGAAGCGGTGAACTTCCTCAGCAAATTCAGCATGCCGGACTTGCCCAACTTTTTCGCCCTTTTGTCAAACCTAAACACAAACCAGAATTCCGTGGAAAATCTTGATAAGGTGGTTTCAAAGACAACTAGCACTTCAACTCTGGCGAACATGGAACCGCTTTGTGATGATAAAGACTATGATATGGAAAAGACCGATTCTGATCATCAAATGTACCAAACTGGTTTTGGCGACCACGACCAGCCAAATAAACAGCAAATAGTACTACAATCAGCTTTAGTTGAAGCTTGTTTATCAGAGCGTCATTTCATGAGAAGCTTGACTACAGAATGTAAGTGCAGCCAGTTTCTAATAATTTTGCTTTTAGTTATGTTGTAAATGCTACAATAACATCCCGGACAACGCCCAGGATAGGTTATCTTTGTTTACACTTATTAAATAGCTTGGAAAGGAGTAATTTTGATATTAAGCAAATAGAAAGCAGAGTTGAGTTAAGGTATCAGCTTGCAAGTCTCGACATTTCTTAAAATTGCATAAACCAAATCAAAGTTGTTAAAGTCAGATTCAAGCTAGTGTTAACTAAGATACTATATTTATATGATCAAGCTTGTCCGCCATTTTGAGTTACTGAAAGTGGCGACAAATTCAAATTCTAGTTACTTTCCAATCTTCATACGGTAAGTCGAAAAAACAACGATCATGCCGTTCAATTTTATCCGTCGACTGGTTTTTAAACAAATAGAAATAAATCAGAAAAAATCGGAACGAAAACACTGTCAACTAACACGCACGTGGTTTAAACTAGAGAACTTTAATACAGTATGATCAAAAACTTTCAACGTCTAGAGGGCAGTCCTGATAGTAAAAGTCACATTGGAATTTTATATCTGTCAGTTTAAGGTTATGGCAGGATTGTCATTTCAACAAATACAAACATTCTTGTTGAATACATAATAGCTATTTATATATCTAGGGAGCAAAGGTATTCATTTCCTCCAGCGTGTGAATTTAATGCCGGACGCGTTAGCGGAGGGCATTAAACACACAAGGGAGGAAATAAACCTTTGCTCCAGTGATATATATATATGATTTTGTCTTCGAACGCATGTTCTATAGCGCGAAATTTCAAAAATTTTGCTTTAGGAAATCATTGTAGTGACTCCCTCAACATAACGTTATAAAGCTTTGGTGTGATATCCATAGTGACATAAACACAAATACGGGAGCAAAAAAATATTGGCTCCCGCTGGGAGTTAATAAAAATTGGCTCCCGCTGGTTGGAAATTGACAATTTTTTTTCCTAAAACTAGAGCGCAAAAGCGGACTTTCTATACAATGAGCAGAAAAAAATGTTAGTAACAAAAACAACTACAGCTATTCAAAATGATTTGCTGCATTGTCCATACACAAAACCACATAGTGCTCGGCATTAAACATCCTGCAAAAGTTAAGTTTATCTGTGAAAATTATATAGGTTATATTATTAAGTAGCTTTACTCATCACTGCCAACATAAATTTAATTTAAAAAAAATTCACAGATTTCGCAATCCTTGCAACCATCGGAGACATTGGAAATGATAACACCATATATGAAACCTAATTAACAGTTTATTATACATACAAGGTTATAAGTATAAACATAGAATTTTAGCATTTTATTTTTCAAAAACTAAAAGTAAACATCAGAATTTTCAAGTTTGCGAATCTTTACACGCTCACGGTACCGCCTATTTCGTTCACTTTTTGTTAACGGCGTTCTCGCACTCAGCTCACTAGAATCAGTATTCTCACTCTCGCGTAAACGTTTACGCTCTCGATATCGCTTACATTTTTCGCTATTTCTTAAACTTTTAGAATCCATAATTACAAAATAAGCGCGCCGATCGTCCTATGAAATGAGGCGCTACTGCATTCAGCGAGTGCTGTATTATAACTCCACTCACCACCACGATGCTCGCCGGTCGCACTCGATCTCGCCGCTGTCGGTCTTGAACGAAAACTCGTATCTTGGTCCCCTCAGACAAAGAATACGTCTGAGTTGGTCCCCATATACGACATAAACATTTCCCGCTACTGCATTAAGCGAGTGCGGTATTATAACTGAACACTCCCCACTACCGTTCACGATGCTCGCTGGCCGCCACGATCCTCGCCGACCGCACTCGATCGCGACACCTCTGTCTTTTGGCCTTGAACTAAAACTCGTAACTTGGTCCCCATAGACGAACATAAACATTTCCAATGTTAAAATCCACAGCCCTCTAGACGTTGAAAGTTTTCGATCATACGGTAGTACCCATGGTGTAAAGAATACAAGGTGAAACGCTCCCGGGATGGGCAATCGTTCAGAAAGTAGAGGGGAGATGTCAACCAATCCCCGATGGTCCTGCTCAGGAAATCCATCACGGCCGCGATCATGGTGTAACAATGGTTGCGATCGTATATTGTTGCTGGCACTATCAGTCGATGTCAAATTCGAGGTTAGCAGGTTACGTTTTGCGTCAATCTGACACCAACTGACGCAAAACCTAACCTCGAATTTGACATCGACAGCGTCTTCAACAATACACTTCAGTACTACCAATCGTGCCATTTGTGGGACCATGTCCTATTGGTTGAATTTGAGGTCCGCCCACATTCTGCGGACCGTTACACCTTGTATTCTTTACACCATGGTAGTAAAGTACGTTTTTTTTTTTCTATAATAACTGTCAAAGTGTTACAATGTTGGTAGACATGTGATTGAAACGCTAGGCAATTTTTATACCGCGTGTTGGTAGAACTTTTCAAAAATTATGGTTATGTGTCAATTTTGAATGTCAAAGTTTCTTAATTTGAACTCTTGGCAAATTTCTTTTTTTTAACATGGAATCATCATCATCATCAATATTATCAGATAAAAACTAAAACCAAGAAATATTTTAAATGCAAAAATTAAGCAAGCGATATTAAATTATGACATGTCTGTCAAAATGACAATAATTTTTTTAGTGGAAGAAAAGAACTAAAAATCTATGTACCAACATTATTAAAACTAGGGACCCTGCAGGAATTCAACTTATCCCCTAGAAAGTTGACCTTGAAAATTATTATAGAAAAAAATGTACTATACCTTAGTTCAAACAACAGTGACGAGTGACAGAACTCAACAGAACTGACAGACTGATACAGGATACAGTTGACAGCACAGAACAATACCTACACATTGTATATAGATTTCAATAACCACACTTGGATGAAGACTGGAATTATAATTAGCATCGTAATGGAATGCACCAAGATTTAAATCAGCGTGCAGTGTTCGTCTGGATTGAGCAGTGCGTACTCGAACGGTTTCCAGTCTTGCTTGGTTGACAGATGACAGAGCGCACGCTTACCGGTCAGCGCAGCCAACGGCTTGGCGCTAAAGTCCCTGACACAGAAAATCTAGTGGGATAAGCTTGCCTTATTTAAAGCACTCTAGTCTAGTGTTAACCATATACATACCATACCTATAATGCCGATTAAAATATATGTAAAATATATCAAACAAAATCAATGATGGTTTTATTGTCAGTAATAATTGTTGCTTGAACAAACTTTCGTTATGTTATAGATATTAACGATACCAGTTTCGTTAAGCGTCATAAGCAAACGTTTATTGCAATAGATATTAACGCTACAAGTTTGATTATAAGCATGTTAACGAAACGAATTTGATTGTCAAATCGAGGCGGTGAACCGAGTTTTGCGCCAATCAAACGAGTCTCGTTAAGTGCCATAAGCAAACGTGTATTGTTCAATATTTTATCTTCATCAATAAATTCTGGTTCGATGTATTTTTTTATATAAAAAGAGTGCGGTAATATCTATTACTGCACTGAGTTCAGTAATATCCATAACCGCAAAAGTACTTCTAGTGCACACGGTTTCCTATAAATAGACCAATATTTCTGAAATTTTGCA
Source organism: Agriotes lineatus (assembly GCA_940337035.1). Taxonomy (NCBI): domain Eukaryota; kingdom Metazoa; phylum Arthropoda; class Insecta; order Coleoptera; family Elateridae; genus Agriotes; species Agriotes lineatus. The sequence continues at coordinate 17,184 of CALNHX010012828.1, forward strand.
TGGGTCCATAATTTTACATTTTGAATAACTTTTCTCCATGACATTTTGGCGTATTTAGAACAAAAAAGTCACTTTACCTGAAAAAATAAAGTTTTCTATGTACCGCTCGTGAGGGCGTATGAAGACCAATCCAACATTTTAGTATTAAGCTTTTCGACTAATAGTCCAGTCGTTGAAGGTTTTCCGCTCCGAATTCTTTGAACCTTGACCGATTGACGTGAAATTTGGTGAGTGGTTAGGGGATGGCTCAAGGAGCAAAAGTAACATAGCGCCGAGGTGCGCTTTTACCCTGAGAGTGGATGATACCTCTTCTCGGGGGTGGAAATGTGTTCACTCAAAATAACCCCGGCAATGGATAGAGGGACAAATTCTAAATAAAAAATGTTCTATATAGTTTTTTCGATAAATCGATATTTTTCGAGCTATTCGCCATTGAAGATTTAGATTTTTCGTGATAAAACTGTATGTTTTTGGACGGTTTTTCCCGAATAAGTCGAAAACTTCGCGATCTATTAAATAAGTTGTAATAACCAAAAATAAAGTTTAGAAAACAGGAAAGAGATTGGTTTTTTATGAATCCTCTAGGTCCAAAATAAAAGAAGTTATAGCTCGTTGAAGAAGAATTTTTTTTGCAACAACTTGGTTTGAAGTAATCAACGTTGATTAACGAAAAACCGATGCATTTTTCGGGAAAAACTTCTAAACAATTTTTTGTAGTGATTGAAAAGACCTTTAAAATGAGCACTGTTAAAAGTCGATTGCATTATAACTAAGCGAGTTACGATGCAAAAACGGTGGGCCACTCGAATATTTGAAAAAAAAAATAGTGATAAAACTCCACCCATTCTACTAGAATTGATATTGACCATTATCCCTTTACAAATGACTTTATTTTAGTATTACACATGTAATCAAAAAGTTTGGGCGGGTTAGAATACGTATTTTTCGAAAAAAATATGATGAAAATGGAAAACATATTTTTCAAATTTCTTAAAAAAATACCTTATTTTGAAAATAACTAAAACTAAAGAAAAAAAAACGTAAAAAATAATATAGTACAAAAATGTGGATTTTTTCTTAACGAACATTTTAGTTTTTTTTTATTTCTGGTGGAAAAAAAATAACGGAGATATAAATGTTAGAAGTTTGCATTATAGTGCGCGGACCACCCCTTCCGAGCCTTTCAACCCTTCACTTTTTGAATATGCAAAGTCTGAGCATGTCGAAAAACTTTTGGATTACATGAGTAATACTAAAATAAAGTAATTTGTAAAGGGATAATGGTCAATATCAATTCTGGTGGAATGGCTTGGGTTTTAGCGCTCATTTTTTTTTCAAAAATTCGAGTGCCCCACCGTTTTTGCATCGTAACTCGCTTAGTTAGAATGCAATCGACTTTTAACAGTGCTCATTTTAAAGGTCTTTTCAATCACTACAAAAAATGTTCTATAAGTTTTTCCCGAAAAATGCATCGGTTTTTAGTTAATTAACGTTGATTACTTCGAAAAAAGTTGTTGCAAAAAAAATCTTCTTCAACGAGCCATAACTTCTTTTATTTTGGACCTAGAGCATTCATAAAAAAACAATCTCTTTGCTGTTTTCTAAACTTCATTTTTGGTTATTGCAACTTATTTGATAGAAGGCGAAGTTTTCGACTTATTTGCGAAAAAGCGTCCAAAAACATGCATTTTTATCACGAAAAATTTAAGTTTTCAATCGCGAATAGCTGGAAAAATATCGATCTATCGAAAAAGCTATATAGAACATTTTTTACTTAGTATTTGTCCTTCTATCCATTTACGAGGTTATTTTGAGTGAACAATTTCCACCCCCGAGAAGGGGTGGCAACCACTCTCAGGGTAAAAGCGCACATCGGCGCTATGTCACTTTTGCTCCTTGAGCCATCCCCTAACCACTCACCAAATTTCACGTCAATCGGTCAAGGTTCAAAGAATTCTGAGGTAATAGCATATTTTTACCTTCAACGACTGGACTATAAGAATTGTACAAGGAATACCGCTACCTGAAGCTTTTGTGCCAATTTGTATACACCCTGTATTTAAGAAACGAGGCAAAGCGTAATAAAGCCGTGTGACTTAAAATACGAGCATACGATACAGTTTAGGGCGAGTTATGCGCGCTATTTTTCTCACAACCACAAAAACCCCAACTGACAGGACTAAATTGTCATTGTTCTGCCAAGTCAGAAAAAATGTATTTTTTCTATAGCACATGTTAAAGTGTGCTTTTATCAACTCAAAACAAAAGGTCAAGTTTTACTTTAACAGCAAGGGTAGATAAAGTAGCACTTTAACATCAAGGATAGATAAAGTAATTTTATTTTCTAACTTTTGTTTAAATTAAATATGACAGCTTCGTATTATCGTAGCAACCCAATCTAGCTACTGACATTTTGAAATGTGATTGACTGTAATTATTTTCTTTTGAAATTGTTAAAGTTCTTGCTATAGAAAAAAATATTGTATTATACACTACGATAAAGTTATTTCTATCCACTCTTGAATCATTAACGTCTCGACTTCGTCTCGACGTTAAACGATTCACTCGTGGATAAAATTTAACTTTATCGTCTTGTATAATAAATTACTATTACTAGTTAGAGAAAATATCGTTTTCTTTGTTGGTTTTGTGTGGAATCTATAGCAACAACTCTCCAGTGCATTCTGTACAACAAAATAATTATAATGTTTAATTGAAGCTAGCTATTTCCACATTTGGAGAAAAATAGTATATTTTATTCGGAGCTAAAGCACTTTCCACGACTAATCTGTAGTTCTCGGACTCACTTCCTTCGTCGTAGAAACGTCTACAGATCCATCGGGAAAGTGACTCATAAGCTACTTATAAAATAAGTACTATATTCTACAACGCCTACTGAAAGTAGGATTTTTTACTAATCTCTTGTTGAACTAAAAATGGCATAAATCAACGTGCTAAAAATAGAATCAGCTGTAGTAAACATGTGATCTTAAATTTGCGTATTTTAAAGTGGAAGTGAGATTATAATGTTATTCTAGTTACTTCTTTTGTTAAAGGTAAAGTATTTTTTAAATAATTAAAGCATTATGTAATGCTTAAAGTAAAATGTGCACTATTATAATTACCCTTGATAACCTTTGATAAAGTATTTCAATTACGTTACAATTTACTGAAACGTAACGTAAATTCTATATGGAAAAATATTCCAATTTAGCTATGTTACTTTGTGATATGTAAACTCATCTTATAAGTAAGGTTACGTTCTCTAAATACTTTAATGTTAAAATGCTTGACAAATACAATGTTATCACGTCTACACAGACCAAAAAACCATAATTAATAATTAAAAATATTGTAATAATGTGCACACCGTTCTATCTATAACTGTTGTGTAAGCCAATTTTATGTAACTCATGTATACTACTCAAAAATGAATAGGGATATTGCTTTATTATGGATTTCTGCCAATTAATTTAATCGGTTTTTGTATACATAGAGTAGAATGTACAATAAACGAATAAAATACAGCAAAAAAATCAAGGTAGTTGTAGTCAAAAAGATAGTGGAACAAATTTTTGTATTTGCTACATTTTTTTCTGTAAGTAGACTTATAGTAATTTACGATACAAGTGCGTAAAGCTACTCTTTAGGCACGAGTGGGGTAGAGTTAAAACGCGAGTGAGCGAGCGTTTTAAGCCCCAAGAGTGACTAAAGATGCTTTACGCATGTGTATCGTACAATATTTTATCTACGATAGAATCTAAAAAATACGGTAAATATAAAAAATATTTTACATGTAAATTAGAATTACTAGCAACCGGCCCTAATTTTGAGTGTTTTAAAAATTTTAAAACACGTTGCTACTAACTACGTGCCTAATAAATTTTTTTAAGCACGTTGCTATTAACGACGTAAACTAATGAAAATATGTTTTTAAACAGTTGTTTTAAAAACTTAAAACTGCCAACTAAAAGGCAATTTTACACACTATAGTAGAAAGGGGCGAGAAACCCCCTCCACTTTTTATTCGATTAAGCCACGCCCCCTTAATTCGCGGTTTAATTCGCGGATTTCGCGGTTTTATTCGCGGTTTGATCTAATTAATTTCGTGGTTTGATCTAATTAATTTCGCGGTTTGATCTAATTAATCACATATGAAGTTTGATATGTAATTTACATATGTGCTACTGATTAAATTACGCATTAGATTTTTTAATTTGCTTCTGGAATTACGCGTCGGACTTCGGCGGCCATCTTGGATTTCTGGCGGGAATATTTGAAATTTGAATTTTTTCCGATTTTTTTTCTAAGTTCCATTATTTGAATTTTAAACTTCCCGGGTGTCAGCAGCCACCTTGGTTTTCTGCGCGCGCACCTCTCGCTGTAGTCGTTTTTAATTTTGAATTTTCGCGGAAATATTTGAAATTCAAACTGGTGGACCTATCTCGCTCTTTGAAGCTGCTGTCTCTCTCTTGCATTCACTCGCGGAAATATTTAAATTTAAAAAAAGCTATTTGCGTCGGACCCGAGTGGGAATCGAACCCTCTACGTTTGCATACACATTGGGCTCACATCGATCGATGCCTCTAGACCACGGAGCGGTACGGGATTTAAAGGGTTTGAACGAAACGCCATTTCGCAGCTCTACAGTCACGCCGCTCGAATTTTAAACAACTTATTTTTTCGAATATATAAAATATAAGAACGGAATTGTGCCGTCTAGGGCCTTAGAAACTTGTTAATAATTTTAAAAAATTGACTTTGTAACTAGTTTTGCTGTAATTAATTTAATATGAGTGACGCTATCTCACTCAGTCCCATTGATTTTCTACAGCTTTCTCTTTTCCATCCCGTTTGCTACCTATGCGTAATTACAAAAGACGTTATCGCTCCAGGCAGACTTTCTATTTAGCCGGCGATTGTGTAGGGCTTT